>JABFFJ010000133.1:0-89381 GCA_013623715.1 Fusarium verrucosum
TCTCTTCTTTAGCTATATATATAATAGTAGGGCTTATATATATGCAACGGTTATATAACCGTCGGTGCCAACAATTCGAGTGTTTTTACTTATCTAAACCCACTTTATTATTATGCATGCCTACCTTATCCCAACCCGAGAGGCATAACAAACGCGTCGTACGGCTGAACCCGACTGCATTCGACTAATCAAGAACAAGCTAGCACCACCATTTCCGGCATGCTAACACCTATGTATATGAGTACTTTCCCGTGTATGCCTTGTGTGGCTTATTTCGTGCGCGAAAAATGATCTGGGGATTGCGTTCTAGACCCTCCATATCGAAAACAGAAATGGTAGGACTTTCAGCTGAAGCCATGTCTAATATATCTATCCGCTCTTGGCGCTCTTGGCCTTTCCTAGTCCCCTCTTCATGTAACCTTTGATACATGCGGATATAGGCCAATATGCCTTTTGACTTCAAAGCCTACGACCAGAAATGCCAGGGCCTAACGGTCGAGGAACTCCAGCGCGAATGGGAGCACTACACGCGCCTTATCTCAGGCGCTGCCACGTCCACAGCTGTATCTGGCTGCGCCATCCCCTTGACCCTTGGCGTATCAACCATTGGTGTCGCCATGGCTGCACCGGCTATACACAACGCCCGTAAGAAGCGTGAGATCATCGAGAAACATCTCAACCGGCTCAACACAACACATCATACCCGAAAGCGAGACGTTCTTGGAAGTATGGCTGTGAGCGGCACCATTGGCGTGGTTACGCTTGGTGTTGGAAGTATGGGCGCTGATGCTGTTGCAACGGCTGGAGCGGAGCATGGAATTCAAGCTATCGTCGCCAACGAAACTGCTATTAAGCTTGTGTCGCATGTAGCTCTTGATGGCGCGGGAATGGCAGTGGAGCACAAGCATACGGATCATCTTAAAAAGAAAGATGCCCTCAAGGCCTTTCAGAAAGCTGGTGTGTTCCAGGCTGTTCAAGATGCCAAGGCTGCAGAAGCTGGATACTCTATTCAGCCGTATTCGAACAACGGCCAACCGTATCCGCCTTATGCTGCTGGAAGCTCGACTCAGGCTCTTGCTATGTCACCTCCACCTTACAATGCTGTTGTTGGCCAGGCATCTGGACCGCCAGTATATAACCCAAACTCTAATGGCTATCCGCAGGACTTCAAAGCGCCAGTTGGTCAACCGCAGATTCAACAGCACAATCAGGCTCACTTGATACCTAATGCCAGTGTTCAACAACCTTTGCAGCTGCCGTATGATTACTCTCAGCACCAGAGGATCTCAACACCTGGTGCTCTATCACCTATGCCACTGGGGAACGTGCAGATGGTTTCATTACAACAAACTCCAGACATACAATACACTGCTCAAAGCACACCGGCACATGACGCTCAGACTTTGCAACCGCATGTTTCATACCCACAACAACCAGGAATTCCTACATACAATCTCATTCCTACACCGCAACCATTCAACATGTCCGCCATGCACCAAGCTCTTCCTTCTGCGACGCCTGCACCACCAACACCGTATCAGCAACCACAGGTCCAGCAGTACTCAAGCACTGCCATGCCAGCACCTTCTCAAGAGACCATGTATCAGCCAGTACAGCTGCAAGCCACTGGGCAGATTGCCGGAGCATCCCAAGCCGGATATCTTCCAACTGGCCCAGAAACACCAACCGGGTATCCGCCGGTCACCATGGTTCCAACTCATCCAACACCACAGCCAGCACCTGCAGTTGAAGTCCCACTACTAACTGAGACTCCCCAAATTCCCGCGTATGTTTTGCAGCAGCAGATTGGAATCCAACCACCAGATACAGCGGCTTCACAACCACAATATCATCAGCTTTCTAGGTATGCACCGCCGCAGCAGATGGATACATACCAGCAAGCTCAAGTGGCTCTGCCTCCACCTGTGGACCAAAGGAGCTCGTTCGTGGGCAGCCCTCAACCATCCTTCGCTCCACATGCTCCGTACAACCCCCAAGACTATTCACCTATGCTAGAGCGAGCATATAATCCTCAGGTCCAAACCTTGGGCACAGGAAACATTCCACCAGCAACGCAGTATCAGAACTTGCCCCCAACCCCTCTTCCAACAGGCTCAACTTTTACGCAATACCAGTACGACAACAAGGGCTCATACTTCCCGATTTCTCCGCCAGAAACCCAGCCGCAAACTCCGCAGATGACTGGGCAGATTACACAACCTCCTCGATAATAACCATCCATGAATTATCCCGGGACACCGATGCATAGCCCTGTGCTAGTGACGTAGTAGTGGTGAGAGTCTGGATGTGTAGGTTACAATTGGGAAGTCACATGAGTTATGCTTAATTATGGATGAGGGATAGACTAGAGAATGTGACCATGTTTCAATGGTTCGGATAAATCCCCATCAGTTATCAAGTTTTCTCCTCTTTTAGTACCCATATATCTCTTCATCAGTACTACGTTCAAGCGGGGAAGAGTGGAATAAGCTCGTGACATAATCTGATATCATCCGAGATTTCTGGTATTCCTGGATTTACAGCGTTGCATTCGAACAGTTGCGGGGACGATTGATGCAGATCTCACACTATACCCCAGACTTTCTGGCTTGCAATAGGTGCGCAAACTAGCCATGGCAATCGTGGGTCTTGGCAATGGTAAGTGATCAGAAGTAGGACCGAGGCAATGTCCTAGAAAATCTGATTTATATGAGGAGGATTGTTGGCTGTTGGTAATCGACACCGGATAAGCTTCTCTGTCTTCACCAGATAGACGATATTGTCATGGCTTTGTCAGCTGCTGGCTTTCCAGGGGTGTTGCCCGACTGGAGTAACTTGGACATCCTTCACCGGAATACTCTACCAGCTCGAGCACATTTCTACTCTTACCCCAACCAAGACGCAGCTCTATCTTTTGACCGATATCAAAGCTATTACCACAGTCTCAATGGGACCTGGAAATTCCACTATGACATTAGCCCCTTTGACGCACCCATTTGGGAAACAGCAAATACCAGCTTATGGGATGATATCGAAGTTCCTGGTATGTGGCAGCTTCAAGGTTATGGAAACCCTCACTATACCAACATAGACTATCCATTCTCTGTCAATCCACCCAATGTATCCTTTGTCAACCCCACTGGCTCTTACTGGCGTCAATTCGAAGTCCCAGAGGATTGGGATAGTGACCAAATCAGACTGCGTTTTGAGGGGGTGGATAGTGCATTCCATGTCTGGATTAATGGCGAGGACGTCGGATATGGACAGGGCAGCCGAAATCCAAGCGAATTCGACATCACGGACTATCTCACACCTGGAAAGGCGAATGATCTAGCCGTGCGAGTCTATCAGTGGTCGGATGGTTCTTACATTGAAGACCAGGATCAATGGTGGCTCTCTGGAATATTTCGCGATGTTTACCTCATTCCCTTTTCCGAATCGTCCATTGTCGATTACCAAGTTGATTCTGAGCTCAGCGACTCTTTTGACGAGGGCTCATTCAAAGTCAACGTAACTGTTCAAGGGAAACATGACGACTTGGCTATCAAACTGCTTTCGCCCCGAGGCTCTGTCATCGATGAGTGGAAAGGATCTTCTTCTGATGTCTATGAAAAAAGACTTTCTGGGGATGAATTCCAGATTTGGTCTGCCGAAACACCGAATCTGTACACCGTGCTGATTACGTTCAATAGCCGGACAATCAGTCAAAAAGTCGGACTTCGTCGTGTCGAGATCAAGGGATCTAATTTCCATGTTAATGGCAAGCCAATCATCATATACGGAGTCAACAGACACGAACATCACCACCTTACTGGCCGGACAATCAATTATGAAAATATGAGAAAGGACCTTCTACTTATGAAGCGCTCCAACATCAATGCAATTCGAACTTCTCATCAACCTCCTCATCCTGATTTCTTCGATGTTGCCGATGAACTAGGTTTCTATCTCATTGCCGAATCCGACTTGGAGTGTCATGGATTTGGTACCATCGAAGAGACAGAGGAAGAAGCAGCTGAATGGTTGTCTAATAACCCTGATTGGGAAGATGCATATGTTGACAGGGCTCGCCAGCTTGTGGAACGTTTCAAGAATCATGCTTCCGTTATCATCTGGTCACTTGGAAATGAGTGCTTTTACGGTCGCAACCAGGCTGCTATGAGCAAGTGGATCAAGGAAAGAGATCCAAGCCGGATCATTCACTATGAACAAGATCGAAATGCCACCTCGACTGATATGTACAGTCAGATGTATAGTGAGCCGGATGAGGTGCGGGAGTTTGTCAAAACACATACTGATAAGCCTATCCTGTTGTGCGAGTATGCGCAGTAAGTATTCTCCCACCAACAGTATCATAATTTGAACTGACGTCTTCAGTGCCATGGGCAACGGACCAGGCGGTATTGAAGACTACATCGACCTCTTCAGATCCGAGCCATTGTCTCAAGGCGGTTTAGTCTGGGAATGGAGTAACCATGGACTCCTGAAGAAGGAAGACAACATAACATACTACGCCTATGGAGGGGACTTTGGCGACGAGCCAAACGACGGAGACTTTATCATGGACGGTTTGCTGTTATCCGACCACTCACCCATGCCCTCTTTGAAAGAGTACGCCAAAGCAATCCAGCCAGTATCTGTCAAATTGGCAAAGGGTGTGACTGCGATGACTGTTCATAATCATTATGGCTTTTTAAACTTGAGTCATCTTGATGCTTCGTGGCATGTAGTTGCAGACGGTCTCAAAACTGAGCCCCGCCCCCTCGAGCTCCCGCAAATACCTGCCGGTGAGAACAAGACGTTGGCACTACCCCCAGAACTGAACATCACCCAAAGTGAAGCTTGGATTACTGTTGAGTTTAAGCTCAAAGAAGATACACTCTGGGCTGACAAGGGGCATGTTATTGCATGGGATCAACTTCACATTCAACACCCAGCAAACAAGACAATGAACGCAGCACTATTCCACCGTGAGGCTAAAGCCGGCTTCCGACAGAAAGGGACAAAGCTCGTTTATGAAAGCGGGGACTCCACGTTTGGCTTCGACTTGATACAGGGCAACGTGACCTGGAGTATTAACGATGTGAATATCTTCCAACGAGGCCCCGAACTATCTTTCTACCGCGCCTTAACACAGAATGATGCTTCCTCTTCCGGGGATGGACCGATCTGGGAACAAGAAAAGATTCCAATGATTTACTCTCAAGTCAGGGGCGTGACATGGAGTATGAAGGAGGATGGCGCTGTGGTTCACTACAAAGTTTGGGTTGGAGTCAAGACACGCGCCTGGGGCGTCCAAGCGGACATGATATACAAGATTCCCACCAAAGGCCCCCAACTCCAACTCGAAGCTCGTGGAGAGTTTGTTGGTAAGAATGAATCTCACGTCATTCCTCGTATCGGTCTCATGGCTGTTCTCCCCGAGTCTTTTGATGACGTGTCATGGTTCGGACGAGGACCTGGCGAAAACTACAAAGATTCGAAGCAGGGGTCTCGTATGGGACAGTACAGCTCCAGTGTCCCTGATCTCTTCACATACTATGACTATCCCCAAGAGAATGGCAACCGCGAGGATCTGCGATGGTTGAAGATTGGAAATAAGGACGTGACACTTGATGCGCGACGAGCAAAGAGCGAACCTTTCAGTTTCACGGCGCGACGATATATGCCCTTTGACCTGGATGATGCTCGGCATCCACATGACCTGAAGCCATTGAACATGACGGTTCTGCACCTTGACTACGATAATAATGGACTGGGGTCTGCGACGGTTAGGGTGAGACCGTTTGAGAAGTACAGGTGCTACGCGAAGCCGTTCAACTTTACGTTTGACTTTGAAACAGTATAGTCCAATGGGAACCCAGATAACTTTAGCAAATTTGCGAAAATCTTCACAACGATGACCAAAATGTCTTATTTGTATCCGTACCTAGTTGATTTGAGATTTGTGGCCAGAAGATTCGTCTTCCCGTCTGACATGAGTGGATCACCCGCTTCTTCAACCTGAGGAACAGATCCGTCAATATTTCGCTTGTCTATTTATAGTGCCGAGTGAACCCATAACGTTTGACATGGGTAAATATACTTTTGGAGCAGAACTGTAATAATCCCCAGCGGCTGTCAGCTCAGAGAATAGCTACCTTAATCAACGTCCTGTAGTTGAGCTGTATTCTGTCTGATTAAGTTTGAAATAGTTGGAACTTTTACAGATCACCTTCTGATAGACACTACCTACCTACATATACATATATATATAAAAGCATATTACCTACTACCTTAGTACTTAGGTACCTATGTAGGTAGGTAGGTACTAGGTAAAGTATTGAGCTGTAGCACGTGAGCGTTCAAGACAGGGCTAGCGTCTTTAGATGGCATGAGGATGGCCAGAGGCAGATTCGTAATTGCCGTTTGTTCCGGGTCCCTTGCACCATTTCCACGTCAGCCTATCAAGTCATCTCGCGTGACATTAAAGCGTCACCAACTTACCGTGTGTCTCTGATCCACCAATCATATTTCATGGAATGGAATATGCCGGCTCCGATAAGACACCTCCGGCACTCAACTTTAACTCATCCCTAAAAATATTGATTGCAACTCACCATTGATAAAGCAACAAAGGACCCACGACAGACAGACCCACGGCACGCGATCCAACGGTTCTACTTCAATTGTAAATCAACACTCACTCACGCCATGAACAAGACGTCTCACACTGATGAACCTTTCGAGGGCGATAACGGCTACAACCAGAGCCCCAACCCGAACTCCAGCGCCCTCACCACCAACGAGGACTTCAACGGCCTTGTCAACAGCCGGACTGTGCTGCACGACAACGCGCATGCGCTGCTAGACGCGGCCTCCAACGCCTCGGGACAGATAGCCAGCAACGCTCTTATGGAAAACGACGACCACGGCAAGGCCACTACCCGGCTGGCCTATCGGTCAATCGACCATGGCCAGCCATCCGATGGCGGTCTGCGAATGCCCCCATCCGCATCCGCACCCGCCAACCTCCCGCCGGCTTCGGCTGGTGGTGACGCTGACGACGGCAATATTACGCCGTTACAGCGTCTCAAGAAGCTGCTCATCAAGGTTGGCTCTTTCATCGGGCCTGGCTTCATGATTTCGGTTGCCTACATTGATCCTGGCAATTACTCGACCGACATCGCTGCAGGAGCCTCCTATCGCTTCCGCCTCTTGTTCATCGTCCTGCTCTCCAACGTTTTCGCTGTTTTCCTGCAAAGCCTGGCCATCAAGCTCGGTACAGTCAGTGGCCTCAATCTCGCCCAAGCCTGTCGTGCGTTTCTCCCTCGGTGGCTCAACTACGTCTTGTATGCTTTTGCCGAGGCTGCCATTATTGCCACAGACATCGCTGAGGTGAATCGTCCTTTTTCTCTACCTCTATCTTTGTATCTTTGCTGATGAACTAGGTTATTGGATTTGCCATTGCATTAAACCTTCTGGTTCCCAGGATACCACTGGTGGCAGGATGTGCAATTTCTATCATCGATGTCATGGTCCTCCTCATCTTCTACCGCCCGGAAGGATCCATGAGGGGTTTGAGGTATTTCGAAATGTTCATCATGTGTTTGGTTCTCGGTGTGGTTGTTTGCTTTTGCATTCAGTTGTCTTTGATCCGTGATACCTCTCCAGGCGAAGTGTTTGAGGGCTACCTGCCATCAAATTCACTCATCGAATCTAAAGCGTGAGTGAAATAGTCCCCCCTTCGCCTGCGTCCCCAGTCTAATGATCGACCAGTATTTACCAGGCTTGTGGAATTCTCGGCGCGACAGTCATGCCTCACAGTCTATATCTAGGATCGGGAATCGTCCAACCCCGACTGCGTGAATATGACGAAAGGAGCGCCCTGTTACCTCAGCAGCTTTCTTCAGAACCCTCCATTCTTGATGAGAGCATCGACAAGGGCTACTACGTGCCCTCTGAGAAGGCAATCAAGCACTCCCTAAAGATGTCTATCATTGATCTGGCTGTTTCTCTCTTCACATTTGCGCTCTTTGTCAACTCCGCCATCCTTATAGTTGCCGGCGCCTCACTCTACAACAACCCCGACGCTCTAGAAGCAGACATTTTTGGCATTCACGATCTGCTTTCCAAGTCTATATCACCCGCAGCAGGTACCATATTCGCTCTGGCACTACTGTTGTCAGGAGTCTCGGCTGGAATCGTTTGCACAATCGCCGGTCAGATGGTTAGTGAAGGCGCTCTTAACTGGAACATCAGACCATGGCTGCGACGCCTGGTAACACGCAGTATCAGCATCACCCCGAGCATCGTCATAGCAGGAGCCGTGGGCCGCTCAGGGCTCAACGCAGCTCTCAACGGCTCGCAGGTGGCTCTAAGTATTATCCTGCCGTTTGTTACAGCGCCGCTCATCTATTTTACATGTCGGGATAAGTATATGACTGTCCGTACCGGTAGAGCGCGCTGGCGAACAGCGAACAGAGATGATTGGGCAGATGGAGATCAGGTCGTAGGAGATGGAGTCAGGGTCGAACATGAAGGCGTCAAGATGACCAACTCCTGGTACACAGCAGCTTTCGCAGTCTTGGTCTGGCTCTTCATGACAATCATGAACGTAGCTAATTTAGTGTTCTTAGGCAAGTAGGTCCTGCAATGGTGCCGTAGTTGCTTGGTGAGGAGTAACTATTTGAGATCACAGCCAAGAAGAATAGTTTGCGAATAGGCAGATTTGGGTTGCGAAACCCTAATTGCCATTCACACGAATTCCAAGTCGTCATACTTCTTGCCTTTGGCCAGCCGTTAGCCAGCCACGAAAGATAAGTTTCGAATATCAGCGAATTCGATTCAACCATCATCTGGTGAAAACTATTGATTGGCTTGAAAGAACGACCACTTATTACGTTTTCCGATATCCATGAGGTGGTCCTATTCGAAGCGAAAAAAAGACATGACAGGGGATTGAATCCCGCAAGAAGTGTTGCGCTGAATTAATGTATTGATTTCGAGATTAGTGATCTTTTGCTACTGAGTTACGATGTAAGAACCTGTCAATTCTACATAGGAAAATAAGCTTTGAGTTGCATGTCGATCACTGAACTGCCCACCATAGACAATAGACAACAAAAATCAGAGAATAGTAATCATTATTGGATTATGATAATAGAAAATTACAAACTTCCTCCGAAGGTGTGACGATATGTAATCTTTTTCGGAATCTATTACAAAACATGACGACAGTTGCCAATATCTAGAACCCGTAACTCGTTATAAATAGACCACCGACGTAGACATTTGTAAACTGAATTAACCGGTGGACCCAACACATACGACACCCGTGACCTTCAAAACTGGTCTGGAAGATCATCATGTCTCCTCGCATCTTTGTTATCGGAGCTACAGGAGCTCAAGGACTACCCATTTGTCGGGGTCTCACCAAGGATGGCGCTTATAGCCTACGCGTCCTGACCCGTGATATCAACTCAGAGCGCGCCAAGCAACTGGCCGATCTTGGTGATGTTGAGTTTATTCAAGGCTCTTTCGCCAACGAGGAAAACCTGCGCAGGGGTTATGCCGACTGTTGGGGTGCCTTTGTCAACATCGATGGTTTCAACACGGGTGAGAAGACAGAGACCTTCTGGACAATTAGGGCATACGAGCTGGCTGTTGAGTCTGGTATCAAGTTCTTTGTTTTTGGCAACTTGGACTACGGCTATAAGAAGGGAGGCTATGACCCCAAGTTCCGCTGTGGTCACTTCGATGGCAAAGGCCGACTTGCCGAATGGATGCTAAGTCAGAGGAAGAGCCATGACATGGGTACTGCAATTTTTACCTCGGGCCCGTATATCGATATGGCTATATCCTCACAGACACTCATGACACCTCGAATCGTGGAGGGGGTCGTCACCTGGGCACTTCCACTCGAGGACGGAGCGATAGCAAATGTCTCTCTTGAAGACTGCGGGTACTATGTTCGCTGGCTATTTGATCACCCAGAAAGGTCTGATGGGTTCAATCTCGAGGTTGCCATCGATCATTTCACGGGCCATGACATTGCCAAAGCTTTCCAAAAAGCCACTGGTAAACCTGCTCAGTATATCAACATCCCCTTATCGACTTACTTTGAGAACATGCCTGAGCAGGGCAACATACCAGCTGGATACAACGCGGACCCCGATGACCCAGCAACCATGACATTTATACAGAACTTTACAGGCTTTTGGACTTTGTGGAGGCACTCTGGTGTCAACAAGGGGGTTATAAGGAGGGACTACAAGCTTCTTGATGAGATTCATCCCACAAGGATCAAAACTGCAGAGGAGTTTTTCCGCAGGGAAGAAGAGAGGCGTGCTTCTCTAGGACTGGAGACTATCTTTGAAGCGATTGAGAATGGAAATATTGGAGTCCTCCTTAAGCTACGCGAGGATGGTAGGAAGGGTCAGCTGTGAATCTCGTGGATTTTGGAATATTTGTATTGGAGAATTTGAATTGTGATTATTATTAGTTGTCATGCTGTAATCAGCGGCGTATTTCAGCCAAGTGCACATGTATGATGACACGGACGGTTGCAGATGATGAAAAAGGGCCTGTTATTTGGAAAGAAACGCCTTTGTCATGACAGGCAGCAAGCCAAAGCTGATTTGTCATTTGCACCCTGCTTATTCCCATGAATGCACTGTTACCACACAATGCTTATTGTAAATGCATTTGGCAGTTTTATAGGCTGCTGACCCTGACACCCATAGCCTCACCATTCATTTATCCATTTATCCATTAACCCAAAGTCCTAGCAAATATCAGCCAGTTTACAATCTTGGTCAGAATATCTAGTCATCTGAAGCCTCAAAGAGCAGCCTAAGCACGACCGCGTAAGTATCATCATATCATAGGATTTGAATAGAGATATGGAAACCCAATTACAAATGGCCACCTTTTGCACGTTCAAGAGTGAAAGTGGAAAAACTCATTTCAGCCTATACTGGCTCATCGCAGGCCTCATATTTAAATCCATGATTGTATCAGCCGCCAAATTCAACAAGGTAAGTCCTAAGCACTTGCGTAAGTCATGTTTCATAAGAGAAATAAAAAAGCAGACTGGAGCCATGAGCGAATGTCTGAGAGTTGCCGACCCAGCTGTGCTTTATTCAAGATCACTACACACTATTTAGTTGAACTCAAATACCTATTTATCTTTGTACTGCTGCTGCTGGCCTCGATAAGATGAATAGCCACTGGCAGCGATATAAGGAGCAGGGTGTTTCCTATCGGCAAGGAGACTCAGCAACGCGACGTTTCATATCAATATGGCTCCCTCTTTTCCTACACTCGTTTTTCAGCCTTGCTATCATGCTTTTCACAGCCTTGTTTGTCAATGGATACCATGCTCTGGCATACTCGGGACAGTCCATCCACCAGGAAGGAGGCTTAGTCCTGAGATCCTCGGACATCACCACCATACTCTCCGTTGCTACGAAAATCCTAGACTATTTCCGCGTGTTGTGGACAGGGATGATAGGCTGGAGAGTCGCGTTTATACTGATGGAAAGTCAGGGACTGGAAATCAAACACCTCTCCCGGTATTTGAAGCCTCTGCCCCCATCAAAGTGGCCCCAAGGGAAGGAGTGGCTTATTGCAGCTGTTCTATTGTTGCTTGCCCCTCAGCCGTTCATAGAGCCTCTCATCCTAGGCAGCGTGGATTGGAGCTTCGCTACCGATGAAGGGAAGCCTATCACGGTTCCCAGTGGTGATCACACCGCGAGTACACGCGGTTGGTACTGGTACCTTGATCAAAGTCAAAATAGAAGGGTCGCTATTCGCACAGCGGGAGGTATGGCGAGTAGAGCATGGGGTGCCGAAGACTTGCAACATACTGGCTCCTGCAGACATGTTATGCCTACTGTTGGTTCCGTGAACTCAACGCTCCTAGATGCAGTTGTTCCCTGCATCCAAATTCACGATATAACATGGGCCACTGACGCTGTGCCAAGTGGCACGGCGATATATGCACGGGAAAATGCAAGCCAACTGAGTATCATCGACGATTCACCATTTGGATATATTCGGCCTGGAGTTGGAGCTCTCTTTACACCTGGAGAAACGTGGAACACGCCATCAGCAGTGAACAGGGACCATGATATCTCGAAAGCCGACTTTCCCGAGGCGACCAAGTGGACTGGCAATATGACTATCTTTATGACGCTGAGCCGACAACGAGCCATTGGTTGTCAAACCGTCCTCGGTAGTGCCTTCGGTAGTTCTTCTCACTTCAACGGATCTTATTTGAGGGCTTTCCCTGGTGATCATAATGAGGTGAATGAGACCTGTATTGCTTGGGGTTCTGTCCATCTCACCGCCGGTATCATCAAAGCTCCTCGAAGTACGTTCGTGACTCCTCAAGTTGTTGAGTACAATCCAACTGAGGTCATGAATGATACAAGTTATACTTCAAAGTTGGCGAAAACAATACAACCGTCCATCTGGACTAGAGAAGCTTTCTGGTTACTACCGGACACTATGACTCAGGTTGCCATCATGAATACGTCTCAATTGCCCACTTGGGAAAACTTGGACAACTATACCGCCACGTTGATTCGAACCTCATACCTTGCCAACTGGGATATGCTTCACGCTCTGTACGATGATGGGGATACTTTAAAATTGCGCGTCTTGCCAGCTCAACCTCGTCTTCAAGCGTCCGTTTCATTCACAAGACTCTATTCCTGGTACGCCATAACACTACTTTTACCGGTGACGGGATTCATCCTCAAGTGCCTCCATAGATCATGCAAGCGCGGCATTATCGCAGACGAGGTTGCGTTACTGTTCTCGGATACATCAGAAGTAACCAAAAGGCACCAAGGGCTGACAGGAATGACGGCCCTGACGGAAAAGGACTATGATCTGCACTCCTTATTTCTGACGAAGATTAATCCAGGCCGAGGGATATTTAAAATCGGGTTTCGCTATAGGGACAGAAGAGGTTCAGGCCAAAGTGGAAGCTTGGTTTAAACTGATGGGAGGTCAACCATGACATCCTAATCTTATCTTCACGCACTCTATCGATCACCACTCCTCATACATGGTCTTATACAAAGCGTCGCAGAAAAGGGTTATAGCTCTGGATCCAGCCTCAAGAACAGCATCCATAGCAATGAATGGATGCGGCTGACCCTTCATAACATTCAGCTCAGCCTTTACCCCAGCTTCCTGTAGCTTCTTGGCAAATTGCTCACCCTCCGTCCGCAGCACATCTAACTCGCCAACAACAAAACAAGCAGGCGGGAGCTTTGAAAAGTCGCCCTTCCAGAAGAGCGGACTGGCTTCGGGATGAGATCTGTCTTCCTTGTTCGGGAGATAGTGGTAACGGTACCAAAGCATCTTGGGAGCTGGAAGTGCAGGAGAATGTTGGTTTTCTTTCCATGAGGCGTTGTTGGTCGTGTCGGCAGTATTATCCATCACGGGTACGGAGAGAAGCTGAAGGGAGAACTTTGCAGTTCCTCGATCAGCAGCTCGTTGACACATGATGGCTGCTAGGTTAGCACCGGCAGAAGAGCCACCTAATTGTTCAGTTAGCATAAGAAACTAGTCCACATTATCTGGATCATAGCATACCTGTCGCCAATTTAGAGATATCCAAGCCAAGAATGTCTTTTCCTTGGTCCATGGCCCAAAGAAGAGCCTCCCACGAATCATGCACCGCCGCAGGGAAAGGGTTCTCAGGTGCGAGTCTATAATCAACAGCCACAACCACGCATTTTCCCCTCGCACAAAGATGCGACGCAATGACATTCTCAGTGTCTATCGTGCCGAGAACCCAACCACCGCCGTGGTAGTAAATACACACGGGCCAACCACACACGGGCTTTTCGCCATGCGGAGTGAAGCACCGAACATTCACATCAGGGCCCTCACTTTCTCTGCGTTTGATGGCATAGTCAACTGTACTGGCGACTGGCTGCAAGGGACCACTGCCCGGGATGAGAATTCCGCTGCTTCGTGATACTTCTATTGGTTGGAGATGGACCTGTTGTTTGTCGAAGATGTGTTTGTTATAGAAGGCTGCGTATTCAGGGTCGATTCGGCTGAGAGTTGACTCATGGAGGGGGTAAGGTGGTTGGTTGCTCATCTCGGGCAATATTGGGAGATAGAAGAGTTGTTGGTTGATGAGCAGTGGTAGTTGGGCAAAGATAACACGATTATGAGCGGCTTTTGATGAAACTATTCAGTGGAGTCTATTATGCGGAGGTTGATTACTCGCCGTGAGTTTCTGGGCGGTTTGCCGAAGTCGGACATCTGGTGCAAGTGGTACAGTCCTCGGTGGTTGGGACGCACTGGGTCGGATCATCGCTACACGTTACATTGTCTCTGAGATGGTAACCTAATGCTTATGGACGAGGTAGCATTTTGTTTCAGTCATGCATATCAGTATTACAAGGTTGAAATCGCTATCTTGACACTGGCTGAGGCACCCATGCCTATCAGTCGAATCATGTAACCTGAATCTTATCACAACCAAGTTATGCAACCTCTATCTCCATCTCCCCCGCATATCAAGCCCCTGTCAAAGCTTGGATGTAAAGAATCAAGATACGGAATTGTGCAAAACCAGGTCTTCTCTTTAACAATATTTAAATAACATTACTCCCTTAACTTCGTCCTTTCAGTCCCCTCGGAGGTAATCCACACACGGCTTGAAAGTCAATTGATCACCATGGACACCAAGGACCATAAAGAAGACGGAATCATCGACGACACCTTCACCGAAGGCACTGGGGAGGAAACTGCTCTCGTGGTGGACCATATCGCCGAACGTCAGCTTTGCCGAAAGTTTGACGTCCGCTTGATGCCCGTCTTGGCCATCATGTGTAAGGGGAAATACACATCTCCAATGGATAAAGTGTCTGATCTCGCATAGATCTCTTCAACGCGCTCGATAAAGGAAATTTGGGGAATGCGCAAACCGCTGGCCTGAGCGACGGTATGCCAATCCTCCCACCATCGAGAAAAGTACTGACATGATGAGCAGATCTCAACTTCAAGCCAAACCAGTATAATCTTCTCGTATCAATATTCTTCGTCCCCTACGTTATCTTTGCTCCCCCGACCGCTATCATCGGCAAGAAATACGGCCCTGCACGAGTCCTCCCGATTCTCATGTTCACCTTTGGCTCCATGACGTTGCTGGGTGCTTGTGCACAGAACTTTGCTGGTCTGTTTACGCTGCGATTCTTTCTTGGCATGGCTGAATCTGGCTTCTTTCCGCTGGTCATATACTACTTGACAACGTTTTACAGAAGAGGCGAACTCGCGCGTCGTCTTGCTATATTCTATGCCGCATCTAATATTGCGAATGCATTCGTACGTTTTGATGAACCTTTTTAATAGTAACAATCTCGGTCTAACACTAGTAGAGTGGTCTTCTAGCCTTCGGTGTCTTCCAGATCGATTCTAAATTGCTCGTTTGGAGATATCTCTTCATTATCGAAGGTTCAGCTTCCGTGTTATTCTCCGTCTTTGCATTTTGGTATCTTCCTCGCAGCGCCGCCGAGGCCAAGTTTCTTTGCGAGGAGGAAAAGGCGCTCGCATTTCATCGCATGCAGGTCGACTCTTCATCTGTTGTGCAGGAGAAGTTCAACTTTAAGGATTCTATCAAGATCTTTACTTATCCAACGACATACTGCTTTCTGTTGATTGAGATCTGTCTTGGTGTGCCGATTCAATCGGTGGCGCTGTTTATGCCTCAGATTATCCAGAGGTTGGGATATGGGCCTGTCAAGACGAATCTTTACACTGGTGGGTTATTGTCTAATTCTCAGCAATTCTTCACTGACATGCTATGTAGTTGCACCCAACGTTGGTGGTGCTGTGATGCTCCTCATTCTAGCCTTTAGTTCGGACTTTCTACGCATTCGTTTCCCTTTCATCATGCTCGGATTCGCCCTCACCTTTATTGGCTTCATCATCTACGCCGCCATCTCAGATGTTCAAGCTCAATTGCAATTGGCCTACTACGCATGCTTCATGATGGTCTGGGGTACTTCTGCACCGTCTGTCCTCCTCTCAACTTGGTACAATAACAACGTGTTTCACGAAGGTCGACGTGTAGTACTCACATCAGTGGGTGTTCCACTGGCCAATTTGATGGGTCTAGTCTCAAGTAACATCTTTCGCGAGAACGAAAAGCCCAAGTACCCGACAGCTCTTATCACAACTGCCTGTTTCGGCGCATGTGGATGCCTCATTGCGGGTCTTCTTGGGGGGTTCATGGTGTTTGATAACTCGCGGAGGAATCGCAAAGCGGGGAAGAAGACTACAGCTGCTGATGTACCGACTCAGCGGCTGCGTGATGGGCCATCACTACCCGAGTTTCGGTGGTTTTTGTGAGACAGAGCCGTAAACAGAGAGGATCAGCACCCCGCAGCATCAGTTGGACCAGGTTGTGGACGAGTAAGCAGGGAAAAGAACGCACTGTGTTGTGTATTTTACTACGTTACGTTGAAACTGTAGATCCTGGTCAATGCATTCCCTACAGATAACGATAGACCTGGAGGCCAAAAGTGAAGCCGAAAACATGTTCTAGCTTTATTTCTTATCTACATCGTTCGTCTTTCGAGGTAATTCATCTATCTCTCTACGTACTATCTCGAACAGCATAACCATCGCCAATATGTACTCCCCCAAAGTGGGTGATGGCCTCGATAGCCTCGACACCCCCTCCATGATTGTCGACCTCGATGTTATGGAAGCCAACATCAAGAAGCTCATGGATAGACTTCTTCCTACTGGTCGAAATGTTAGACCGCATCTCAAGACAACCAAGAGTTCTATCATCGCAAAGAAACTTGTTGCTGCTGGTGCAAAGGGCGGGTGCGTCGCGAAGCTCAGTGAGGCTGAGGCAATTACCGCTGCTGGCTTTACAGATCTTCTCATCACCTGTGAGATTGTTGGTCCAGCCAAGGTCAAAAGGCTAGTTGAGCTTTTCAAGAAGCATAGGGAAATCAGGATTGTTGTGGATGACGAAGGAGCTGCCACGGTTATCAATGATGCATTGGAAAAGTCCGGCATTGAGGACCCTATCACTGTCTTGATTGACTTGGATGTTGGACTGCATCGCACTGGCACTCAGCCTGAGGGAGCCCTGCCTCTAGCACGCCACATTAGCACACTGAATCACATGCGTCTGATCGGTGTGCAAGGTTATGAGGGCCATCTACAGCATCTTCACGGTTACGAAGATCGTAAGAAACAATGCCTCGAGTCCATGAAGATTCTCACCGACACCGCTCAAGTGCTTAAGGATGAGGGGTTCAACATTGAAGTCGTCACAACTGGTGGTACAGGCACAGCTGATTTCTGTGCTACTGTTCCAGGCGTGACAGAGTTACAGCCTGGATCCTTTATCTTTATGGACACAGACTACCGAAACGCCATAGGAACATATTACTTACACAGTCTATCCTTCCTCGCAACTGTTGTAAGCAAGCAGGGCGAACGACAAGTGACAATTGACGCTGGTCTAAAATCCTTGACGACAGACAGTGGCTTGGCTGAGTGTAAGGACCAGAGGTATACCTATAACCAACTGGGAGATGAGCATGGGTCGTTGACATGGGAAGAGAGCACGCCTGCTCTCAATGTTGGGGATAGGGTTGAGATGATCCCTAGTCATATTGATCCAACTGTTAATCTTCACGATTTCTATTACGCTTATCGAAAGGGGTTGATTGAGGAGATTTGGCCTGTTGATTCTAGAGGAAAGGTTCAATAACAGAACATGGATGGACGTTATCATTCGTATAAGTGGGCTAGCTAGAATTGTACTGCAGTCGGTAGCGAGAATGCACTGATGATCTCTGAAGCAAAAACAAGCATACATCTTGGCATGTGAGAGAGTTCTATTCATTGAGCGGGCAATCTAAAATCAAATAATCATAGAAGTCGATCAAAGACGTGAGAACGTACAAATCTTGACGTCATATAATGCCATGTCCTACAACGAAAATGCGTATAAATAAAGTGAAAGAGCCCATATGTCATACTCTACACTTCTATACAATTCAAAACAATTCAGATCATTACCTACAAAATGCTCGGCAGCAACAACAAGTTCGACCCAAGCACTGATATCCCCGATTTGACCGGCAAGGTCTTTGTCGTGACTGGTGGCAGCGCTGGAATCGGCTATGGAATCACAGCACACATCCTCCAGCACAACTGCCAGAAGCTTTACCTACTGGGCAAAAAGCAACATCACTTGGATGAGGCTGCTGAAGGTCTGAAGCAGTATGGAGATATATCCCGTGTGGAGTTCGTCCAGGTTGAGCTTGAGGACCTCCACCAGACCGATCAAGTGGCCAAAAGACTTGCTTCTGAGCTCCAGCGACTTGATGCATTGGTGCTGAATGCTGGGCTTGGCGTTGGGCCTTATGGAGAGACTAAAGATGGCATTGATAGCCATATGCAAGTCAATGTCTTTGCACAGCATCATTTGGCCATGATCTTGCTCCCCAAATTGATTGCTACACCGGACAGTAGACTCTGTCTTCAGTCATCGGATCTACACCGAGCGGCACCCGGCGATTCCAAATTCGCAGATCTTGAAGAGATCAATCGTGACATTGGCCCTACACTTCTGTACAACCGTACCAAGCTCGCCCAAGTTCTACTTGTCCGAGCCTTATTCCGTCGCAAACAACAAGGCCAGTTAGGCATGCAGCCTGGGAAAGGGCCCTGGATCAACGCCACTCACCCTGGAGGCGTGAAAACCGACCAGCAGGAACAGGCGATTGATGCCTACGGGACTTTGGGCAAGGTCGGCGTTGCTGTGATACGACCTTTCATGAAGGACCCTGTGGATCAGGGATGCCGGTCAATTCTGTTCGCTGCGACTAGCGATGCTATTCGAGAGGAGAGTATTGATGGCAGTTATATCGTGCCAGACCGCAAAGTTACAGAACCTACTTCACAGGCACTTGATGAGAGTTTGCAGGAACAGCTTTGGGTACTTACTGAGAGGATTGTAAGCGAAAGGCTTGGGTCCTAAGCGGCAGGGTAGCAGACAGCATATGGTGATTGGAGTTTATTTTAGGACTTAATTGCAAATTTTCAGAACATCGACCTGCTTTACAATGGTAGTTTCTATTGGTTTATCGCTATATCTATTAAGCGACTTGAGTTATCTGAGATACTCTTCAAAAACTTACTAAATGTCTAGGTACAGATCTAGTTTGATTACAGGCTCCTGACGAAGATACAAAGTGTTACATTAATAATTCTAGTCGTCACTGAACTGTTCTTTGTTATGTTTAAATAGCCTTTTGAGAGGTCCAATATCTTTTTGACACAAGACACATTATGACAGCTCCATCGGGCAACATTTGTCCATACAAAGTTCTCTCCTGAGCCGCTGCTGCCTATATATGTTAGGGCATCTCGCTTCCCTTGGTTCCACTGCATTAACTCTTCTCTGACGATAATACTGGTCTTTTTCGGTCTTGGCAAGCAATAGCCAACGAGATGTTACATCCCGACCATTGAATAAGAGTCACGAATTCCGCTCGACAGGGATTGGGCTCGGCTGCGTCCTATCCTTGACTAATTTATAATCTTATTTCAGGCGGCTACTTTAACAGCCCCATGAAAACAAGGTGATGGACACATGATTTTGCAGCGGTAAAAATCACGGTTGTGATCAATCTCCTTTATAAATCGGACCAAGATGCCCTTAAAGATATATCCAAAGCGCAGTTGTTTGAAATACACGAAACCATTCTCTGTCCCCCTTTCAATCACCCCCTCAACTTCTTTCTTTCAGTTGTTAGGCAGCTTGCAAACACATAATGATTTTATCCACACTCTTTCTTGTCTTTACCTTCTCCTTGAGCGCAAATGCCTTCACTGTTTACGACGCCAAATCTCTTTTCAAGGAATCAGGGAAAACGAAAGCCCGTGTTAAGGTCATGTCGGCCAACATCAATTACAACAAACACATCATCAGATTCTGGGAGGGTGGCTATCAAGAGTCACTGGAGGATAGTCCCCTGACTGATAGTATATATACTGACACCTCCTCTCAATCGCCCCGCGGGTGGTTTACAACGATCTACCGGGATTTCAAGAATGTCAAAAAGCTTGCTGGTGATATTTGGGGAGGCTGGAATCAGACTCGTGTCAGGGACGTCAAGATGAGGAAATATTGCAATGGTTCGTAATCGAGAAATCTCCGAATGGTGCCTCATATTAACCTTGTGTCAAGGAATCATAGATGAGTTCCCCAATGTAGAAGATGGTAAAAGATTGCCACTCAGGTATCTTTGCCGCCCTTACTACGGCAAACGCATCTCCATGCTTCACTTCAGTCCATATTCTCCTGATGGCGGCTACTACAAAGACCAACGTGCAATGGTGCACAAAGGCCTCTTTAAAGTCAATTGGGATAGGGAATATAGCAACGTTGTCATGCAGCAGATTATCGACCAAGCCTCAGATCAAATGCATCGACGACAGCATCTAAAGTGGTTTTTTATCTTTAATTTACAGAGGGGGTAGCGAAATTAAACAGGCATCAGGAAGCTTATTTGTTCAGTATGTAATAGAATTCTTTAATGAAAGTCTACTAAGGACTGGTTGGTTCATCTGATATGGGAAGGTCGTGGTATATATTTTTGTAGAAATATGCCAGCCTTTTTGAACATTCGAAAGTAGACATATCAACACCGCCATAAAGTTATATGCAATATACTCAAATGAAACCATTCTAAGCATTTCTTTCGCAACGTGAATGAATCTTACTGATTCCAATAGAGTTGTCAACCTTCAAGGCATGCTATCTTGTGCATCGAGGTAAACTACATATTGATCTAAGCCGGTCTAGATGAACAAAGTCTGAGTCTTGGCGCAAGGTTCCATGCTTAGTAGCCGAACCGCCTGTAACGATTGAGGGACCATTTCGTTCTTATTAGTAAGGCTTTTATAACACTTTTTAAACTTATTATGGCGTTCTAAACTTTCACTTCCGTAGTAGGTATATTATGCGCCCTTATTTCTACGTTGCCTTGTCAAGTAATGAGTCTGCTAGAATTGTGCACTCAGCTAGGCACTTGCAGTATATACGCCGGCGAATATGACCTTCAAGGTTGTCTGCTTTACGTATCTCACAAGTCTGATCTTTCTTAAGGGTTTATCTCCATCCAATGCCTAAAATAATAGCAAAGACCAGGTATAAGGGACATTCGAATAGGAATGGAGCTACGAATACGACTAGAATACGGTACATGTTTGAATACGAATACATGATCGAAAGTACACGTTAAGTAGGATCTGCTGGATATTCAGCTCGTGAATTTTATCCAAGTATCCAAAGGTAGAATAATGAAACAGTCAGTGTTGATAGGAAATAGACCCACTATCACTAGTTAGAGGGAGGTAGTTAATCACGGGGCAATATGTGATCTCGGATGTCCAATATCACATAACTGTGCTCCTTCAGCTCTCCTCGATTTACATATCTTTGCCCTTTCTAGATACTTACAGATGGATCATGACGCCATAGTTGAGAAATATCAATATCGGCGGGAATGTCTTAGAATGTGACCAACTTTCCATATGGAGGAGACTGTGATTTGGGATTTGCTGATTGGCTCATATATCCTGCGGCTTAGCTCTAGCAGTCACATCTGAGCCTAAAAGCCCACACATAACATCTCATGAGACAATTTGGGTCTCGAACCGACGGAGACCCCGGTCCATCCAAAAATATCATTGTAATGCATAGAGGCTTACGATTGTCCAATCATCGAGGTCCCGTTGTCGAATCTCCGGAATACGCCAGGACGAGAATACCCGTTATGGGTAATGTGCTAGGTATCTCGCGTCGCAGCTTATTCTTGGTTCAGTCTAAATACTATTTCCGACAACCCTTATCCACACCATTTGCGTCCGGAATCAACCCTCCGTTGTCTTCCAAGGCTCCACATACCTCAGATCTGCAACTAATACCTGTAACCTTGGCCACACGACACCTCTGCCCGATAACACTCTCTGGAATTCAAACTTTCTATAGCGGCCAAAAGAGAATTGCTATTCCAGTTGTTGGAACAAATAGCTAGAAATAGCTCTATTCATGAACATTTAGCTATATAAATAGCCATTCTCTTGGTTGCTTATTGAAATGCAAAAGGTCTGATCTGATACGTAGACAATCCTTACGGCCGAGTGCTGAGACAGTATTTAGAAGGCTTAGCTGATTTCCTCTTTTTGCTTAGCCATGTTTGTACATAAGTCGGCCATCTCCGGCCAACTTGTCGACATCACAGAATGCCGTCATGTTGTCAAGGGACTTTGTCGTTTGGTATTCAGCCCTATTGTCTTTCAAAACGCCACTTTCTAGCGGCTTCCGAGACATGCACAATGCAGCCTACTCAGCCTATATTATCAAGCCATGTCTCAAATTCCGAATCCCCTTGGCTGTAAACAAGTTACACCAAGATATCGCTGCCCCTGTCGGTCCTTCATGACCTTCATCACTGCGTACCTACTTAGCTATAGCGATATGGAAAGTGTCAGCGCTATCTCTGAAACTACACGGACGCCAGCAAGCAGGCTACTCTTGTGACTGGTATATTCGAACCAAGAATTCAAATAGCTGGCCACTTCCGCTGTGCAAGGAAATCGCACAGCTGGAAGAGCACTTGAAAGAGATGAACACAAGGCCCCTTGCTTAGCTCTGTAACCTCAAGAGACAGCCGATTCTGGAATGACGATCCATAGGTATCTTGCATGGTCTATGTTCAGCCAGCCTTATAATACACTGAGCACTTTGTTGTGATGAAACGTGCATATCAGTTTAGTTTTATGACGGGATTCTGGGCCCAGAGTTTCAGCTAGCCACTTGGTTTAGTTTCAATATGTACGCTTTCAATTTATTCATGCCTTGCTCCAATGTTGGTCGCCCATCCATACCAAGCCCCTGTGGCTAGCTGATTCATGTGCCTTGTTCATCCGCGGAGCCAGAATGGAAGTGATTGGCAAGTCATGGGATGGGCCTCTTTGCATGTCATAGTTCCCAAGTCTTGCTGTCAAGGCTAAGTCCACAGTCTTGATCAACGGGTTCTGCTGAGTCTTATTAGGATTCCTTTATCCATAAATACCCAAGGCCCGTCTCTGAAAATACCCAATCTTTCTCACCTCTCACCCACATATCTCATCATCTTTCATCTTCAACAGTAGTTTTCTTCGCTCTCAACCACCATCATGTCTGCAAACGAGTACCAGATTACCATCATCAACCATACTGCGCTGGATCAAACGTATCTACTGTTCCAGACTGCTCCTACTCCCAACAATGAACCTTCTCCCACTGTCTTTCTCAATGTCTACCAGGCGTCAGCAAGGGTGCCAAAGCCTTCCGGTCCCGGCAACGAGGCCAGCACGGCCACTTTCACCATTACTAAGCAGTGGTATGCAGTCAATGGCACGTCTCCAAGCCCTTTAAACACCAACGTTACCGTCGTAACTACGCAGAGCGAGAAAGTCACCCTTGGAAAAGGTGACAATAAAGGCACTACTCTAGCTCTAACCACTCACAACAAGGATGGCGAGGACCCCGAGTTTGACATGTCTATGATCCAATCGGCTGCCCCAAATGGATCCTTTCAGATCAAGGCTGATGAAAGTTTCAAGTACCCCAATGAGAGTAAGCATGAATCTTTTATCCCACTTCATTCGCTATCAAACCCTCCCTGATTCTACTTGTACAATCTCTAACATTATATGTTTCCTAGACCATATGTTTGTCGGCCTAGGCGCTCCTGACCCCTCCGACCCTACCATCATTGTTCCTACGGCCACAATTGCCGCTCTGCCTGGTAGTACTGAAACCATCTGGCCGCACAACAAGTGGTACATTTCCACCGGTGACTTTTCACAAGGTCAAATTATCGACTTTCAAAATGTGGGCCCAACTCAAATCATTGATTTTGAGACTGGTCTCCCCAAGCAAATTTTCAGCAACAATGAAGATGGCACTTACACTCCATCTTCATAATGTTCATTTAGTTGGCCTAATTCTTATTCACTTCCCTGGTGTTGAAGAACTTGTCCCTGGATGTTTGGCAGCGGTTTGAGCTTTCAGGTCTACCTGGACACACTCCTATTGTATCGAATATCTAGGACCTGAACTTGACAAGATTAGAATAGGCCTTAGTGGGTTTTTTGCCGCGCAGAGGTTTTCCCACTTTCAATAAATTCATTCTGACTTTTCTTTATCAACTTGGTATTGATTGCTCAATCTACCGTCCGGGATAATAATACTCAACAAGATGTGCATTCAGTAAAGTTAATATGAAAAGAATGACTCTTCAAGCTTCCATAGTACTTTATCTACAGCTTTTACAAAAATCTCTTGCTATTATTATTAACGGCATAGTGTGATATAAGCGATTAAGCGACGTTTTGTGGTGTTTGGGTTCTAGGGTAAGGTAAACTTGTCTAAAAGAACAACCCGCTTCGATCGGAGCCTCGCCTCATTAATCCCATGGGGAAATGCTTGGAATTATGTCAATGACTGCAACATGGGGTAATAAGAAGAACTGATACTACATTGTATGTTATTTAAACCCGGTTCAATGATTTTGATGTTGGAGGCATAAATAGATTGTTCCCTTTCTCATTTTCCAGTATTGTACTTTCCTCGCGCATCTGAAATATAGCGCACCGTCTACCATGACTGTTCTCCAAACATCCTTGCAAGCCTAAAAACCAACCCTATGTTTCGCGCTTTATTCTGCCACCTCGACTAACTATCCCGAGCAATTTTGGACTTCATTTGCGCTCAATGGCAAAAATTTCTCGTACCGCTTTCACGTCGACTCTAGAACGGGGGATCTTTTGCTCGATCACTTCGGTGATAACGTAACAGAAGATCCCATCGCACAGATAGACCCTTTCAACACACCAACCGAGAATGACACTATTGCTGACCCAAGCTGTCTTGACTCTTGTGTGGATCTTTGTGTTCCAGTTGTCTGCTCGTCAGCTTGGTTGGGCTTCCTGCAGAGATTGGCTCGACTAGACTGAGACAGAAGATTACCTGCCTGGCCCGCAACCGTTATTCAATTGCTTCAGTCTGCTGGAATTCTGCAGTCCTACTTCATGAACCCTGAAGAGCGGAACCTCAAGGGATATACCGGTTTTATCTGGGGAAGTACAGCTGTTATTGTCTTCCGGGGCTATTTCCGCCTTCCTGAGAATAGAAACAGAACATTTGAGGAGTTGTAGTTGAGAATTGTGGCTGAAAGCTTGGTCTTCCCGCATCTTAGGTACATAGGAGAATCTGGATATTCTATTTGCCAAGGGGGTACCTGGGCGCAAATACAGCTCCTATCAAGTTAATCCGTTTGAGGTGGATAGTGCCGTGCGAAAGAGCGAGAACCAATTATAATTGATCCCTCTAGATATGTTCGGGATTTGAATGGGAACTGGGGTGTCAACGGTTTCATGCCTTTTCCAATGATTGATTAGGATAGAATTCAGCCAAGCCTTGGGACGTTTTACATGGTTAAAAGTCCTCATTCGATGTATCTATAATAGTCTCCTTGTAGGATGTAAATATATAATGGTGGGTTCTCGAAAAGGGTTCTTTGCATTCCCACTGACCGCGACAATATACAAAGCATGTGATATCCCAACCTAGTTGTCTATCCGTATGTCTGTTCTATTACAGGGGAGTCTCGGTGAATTCGGTGTGAAAGTTGCCAAAGGTCAATTTGCGCACACCATCATCGATATGATCGAGGGTGATTGAGCTATAATTCGCCGTAGCATAGATCTGAACCTTCTTGCCAAGATCAGGCAGGACAGTGCGACGGACCTCGACGGTGGTGCCTTGTTCAGAATTGTACTGGCGCGCCTCATAGGCCTTGTCCTTGCAGGGCACGAAAGCGGGGACTTCTTTCTGACTCTTAATGTCCTGTGTGCCGGCGCAGGCGACCGAGAAGTCTCCTGGGTTCGGGACACCGTTGTGGCCTTGCAGGGTGAACGCCCATTTGATCGAATGACCCAGCTCGGCACGATCAGCTGTGAAGTCGTTTGTGTACCAGGTACTGTGAAGATCCTTGGGGTTGGTAACAACGAAGGGACTACCCAGTGCGTTGCATGCAAAAGCAGCGAGGAGAACGGCCTTGGAGAGCATGATGGTGGATAGAACTATTCAATGATCAGCATGGTTACTTCTTACATTCGATGGGATGAGTATTACTGAAGGTTACTTACGTGAGGACTGTTGCTTGATTTATCTGTAATCTTGAAGAGGATGTATCGGTTGATGAGTGTCCCTTGGCTTCTTTTATAACAGTTCTGGAGTCGTTCTCGTGTTAGGATATGTGCCGAATATCCGTGATTATACTTTTCTTCTATCCTGTAATAAAGCTTAATATGCTGGCGGTTATATGCGATATCCGTGTAAATTAAATCAGGTAATTAAAATCCCAGCATAGTGCTAGTATAAAGTTTGGCATAAAGCTATATTGCCTATAAATAGCCTAAACACGAGTCAACGAAATGCCGAAGTGGACAGGGCCCGCAACACTACGGCAACAATGGCTCCGATCGGAAACTCGATCGTCACCTGCACAATTTAATCAATACAATGAACGGCATTACGAAATTCAGCTAGAGTATGTTCTGATTCAGGGGCGAATAATGTTGTGTGAAAGAGTGAAGAACTAATCACTATTTCCACTTCTAGATGTGTTGAGGGTTTGAAGGGGAATTGAGCCGACAACAGTTTGAGGGTCAAGACGAGATCCCATATGATTGCGTAGCCTTTTTTGTATTATGTACTCAACTCAAAGATCTATCAGGCCAGCCCATTACCCTTACTGAATAGTGTGTCTAAGGAGCTGGAGTTTCTGAGCGTATCTGGTGGAATGTCATAATTGTTCAGTGTTTCCATGACCGCAACAACCTCGCTCCAGGCATTTCCTAGCCAGTCCTCATACGGGAGTTTAATGATCTTTCCCTTCATGTGCATATAGCAACTACGGCTGTTAGATCATCGATAACGACGAGATGAGACTGGGAGACCAAGGCTCCAGCTACAGACCGTAACTTAGTTGGCAGTGCTTCTTCGCTGTTCTTTAGCTCTAACATCATGGACGTTCTGGAACCCACCTTGAACTTTCCCTTTGGGATGATGATACCGGGTAGCCGTGTGCAAGATGAGAAAATCAGTTGTTGATATTCATCTCACGACTCTAGGCTGAACTGAGTCATAGCTACGACAATGGAACTTCAAAATGACACCGTTGATTGACATTGAAATTCAATGAAGGGAATTCATGTCGTCTTCAATCATCCAGTTATATCCTAGTCCAAGTCTAGTACGAGCGTATTCGAAAAGGAAGAAAAGTAAGCTGGTCTTTATAACCTGGAAGACCGTAGGAAACTACTATTCAAAGCTCAAACCAAGAGATAATTGCCGAATCAACCTCATCACTCACAGAAATACGACCCGTGATTGTTATCTATCGGACGACAATCTACCTACCTTGTCATATTAGGTTTCAATGGTAACGTTGTTCCAGAACTGTCAAATATCACATTAAACCTCGACACCTTTTGAATTATCAGTACTTGCACCATTTTCCTCGCCTACTCTACCTTGGCACTCCGTGGGCTGTTGCCAAGAAACAGAGGGATAAGAAAGTCCCCAGAGGTATATAGAAAACTTGGGTATCACCACATGTTTAGTGAACAAGACCCCACAGAAGGATCTCAACCCTCAACCCTCGGCGCTAGCAGCAAGCAAGCTGGAAGGCCAATAAAGCATTCCGGAAAAGGCTCGTTACATTCGAGAACCAATAAAATACAAGCTCCTTTACTCCTACATCGTCTCATAGCAGGTAAAGTCAGATGAGTCGGACTTTACTGTTTCCTCCTATCAAAGCCATTTAACACGAACTGAGCTCGAGGTCGCGAGTATAAGAAGGTAGATATCCCTCTCAAACAATCCATCCAAACTCTACATCTCTAATCATACCATCTCTTTACAACAACTCAAACGCTCAATAATGCAGTTCTCCAACTCCCTCGCGATGGGCTTTGCTATCTTGAGCTCTCTGGCAGCAGCAGCTCCAAAGAACGCTCCTGAATTTGAGTTTAATGTTCCCCATATCCTAGCCCGGGAGGCCGAAAGTGGCCAGCTCGTCAAGCGTTGTTACATCTCGGGCAGTAACAAGTGCGCCAAATGCATTCAACAGTATATCCTTACCTGCCCCTTGGTTGGAAACCGCATCTGCGCCTCCGGAGCTGGTATGTCCCATATTAGATGTCAAGTATTATAGATTTGTTACTGACTCATGAGAACAGAGCCTGCCTGCAAGAAGGGTGGTTGCTGTTAAGCGCATTTACTGTAAGGATTCATGAAGCAATGGAAGCTGAGTCGAGGGCAGCGGCTTGAGAGACGTTCTGTCATTAAAAATAAAGACAATTGGTGCCATATCTTTGGTCATGTTTCCAGTGAAGCCTTTTGAACAAAATCGTAGACCTTCAGTACCAAGTGCTGCCAGAGAAGTAGCATTCTGCATCCAAAAGCGAGGCTGAATAATTATCAATTTGTCCACGTATATATAGCCATGTGTCAAGTCATCATCGGAGGTCTGAGTCAGCAACACTCAGAAGGATCGGCTCACCAGATAAGCTTAGCACTCCTATGCGGGGTTTCTCTCACTCGTCATATCATTATTCTTTAATTATACCTTTTCCTCAAGCAAGAGGCTCTTAATATCAGAATGGACGCTATTAAAGATCTGGTTTACCGCGGCAAACAGCGTCTTCTTGAGAAAGTTGAACCGACGATCTCTGTAGGTAAGTTCACTGGTGACTCGAGGGCGAAGGGCTGATTATTGCATCTTGACAGCCAGAAGCGAGAGAAGAGAAGATCCGTGAAGAGTTTCAAAGCAAATCCCGCGCAAAAACACAAATCCCAAAGACTGCGTTGTCTATTAGTAATGTGCTGGATAAGTCTGGCAGTATTCCGTTCCGTTCGTTGCGGGTAAGCAACTGCCCTGGAGTAACCATGCCTGGGGTCAGTATCTCTAATGATGGCCGAATATGTTTAGCAAATTACGAGTGAAGCCGAACTCCTGAACCTACTTCCAGTTGCTGAGAATGCCGCTTTCAGTGCCGTTGAAGCCTCAGGCCTGGGGAGTCAATGTCTTCCTGGCACACAGCGATCTATCCTCGGTGATATCGAGAAATGGGCCGACGATCCAAAGGGCGAACCAGTTCTCTGGCTTAATGGCGAGTCTGGGACTGGCAAAACAAGCATTGCTCTGACCTTCGCAAATTCCATGATTACCCAACAACCTTCCAGCACCACGCTCCTTGGTGGCAGTTTCTTCTTCGATCGGATGGATCCTACACGTAATAACATCAGACGTCTCTTCTCAACCATCTGCCGATCTCTGGCTGGTAGCTTCCCTGACTTTAAGCCATATGTGTTGGATAAGATCAAGGAGTCCGTGGAAATTGGGTCCATGGCCCCACAACACCAGTTGAACCACCTCATTATAAAGCCAGTTCTGGCTCTCAGCTCCAAATCCATCACCCCAATGCGCTGGATAGTTGTTATAGATGCACTTGACGAGTGCTTGAGCCATAGAGAGGCTGAAGAGTTCGTTGAAATGCTTGTGGTTCTCGCAGATCTTGATGACATCCAGGTTCGATTTCTCATCACCGGTAATCATGAGCCACGCATCCAAGCAGCTTTCGATAAGCTTCCTGAAAGCCTATATCGCAGCTATGTTCTTAACAGGATCAGAGTTCACACGGATGAAGACGAGGTCAACGATATTTCCCTGTACTTCGAGTCCACGCTAAACATGATTGCCGTCAAACATGATGTTGACAAAGGCTGGGTTTCTTCGGGCGATGTCAAGGGACTGAGCGACAAGACGGGCGGCCTTTTCAGCTATGCTGCAACCACATATCGCCTTCTTGACTGTGGGGATATTCTTGACCTTGGAGCGAGACAACAGCGCTTAACTCAAATTCTCCACGACGAAAGTGGCATGAATACCTCGCAACACGAAGTCGATGATATCTATAGAAAGTTCCTGATACTTCCTAGATATGTCTATTCGACTCAGCCAATCAGCAGGGAGATGTACGATAGCATAGGCAAGCTTCTAGGTGCTATCGCTATTCTCTTTGAGCCCCTATCAGCTCATTCCCTTCATAAGCTATTGCCTCTTGAATCGAAGCTTATGGATGACTTGCTCAGGTTTCTCCGCCCCGTGTTAAGTATCACGGAAGACAATCATGCTCACGTTCGCTTTTTCCACCCCTCGTTCCGCGATTTTGTTCTTGACGCCAAGAAAGCAAAGCCAGTCAATATCCATATCAGCGAACAAGACATGCATCAACAGGTCCTGGCACGATGTTTGGACGTCATGTGCTCATCGCTACATGCGGATATGTGCGGCCTACTCGATTCTGGCATCCTATTCTCAGAGATTGAACAGAGCCAAATCGACGATTCAATACCAACGTATCTTGTGTACGCATGCCAATATTGGGTTGATCATCTTCAAATGCTTGACCCAGCAAGTCGATCAGATGTTGGTTTGAGTGACGACGGGCCTATAATAATCTTTCTCGCGAAGAAAGGTTTGTTCTGGTTGGAGGTGATGAGCCTCATGGGCAAGATACCAGAAGTACTTGTCAAACTGGGACAATTCGAATGCATGATTAATGTGAGTAGCTCAAGAAATCACCCCGATGAAACCTTGAACTAATATATCTTTCTGCAGCCCTTGGATCACCCAAAGCTGGTTTCCCTAGCTAGCGACATGAAGTTCCTCATTCTCAATAACCGGTTTGCCTTTGAGGAGGCACCACTACAGATATATGCTTCTGCAGCTTTATTCAGCCCACGGAAATCCCCCATACGACATCTATGTAAGGACCTATCTACCTCACCTTTTAAAAGAGTCGATATCTCCTGGATCACCGAACAGCCAGTTACGGAAGACGAGTGGAGTCCCCTTTTCTCTGCATTCAAAGGAAGCAATAGCACGGTAGACCGCCTTCTTTTCACACCAAGTGGGGATCTGTTGGTCTGCAGCTTAAAAGACAAAGTTGTAAGCCTTTGGGAACATGCTCGTGGGCACAAAATTATGCAGTTTGACGTCTCGTGGTTAAATGGGAACCTGGCATTTTCACCCAATGGCAGGTTCGTCGCATACGCCTCGTACTTCCACTCCGATCATGAAAGCAAGCTGGAGATACTGGATCTTGTTACAGGAAAGATAGACCAGATTGTAGAGGATCAAGAGTCTATCTTTAGTGTTGCTTTCTCTCACTCATCGAATGAATACGTGACATCAATATCCCGAAGGGCCCTTGTCCAAGTTTGGGATCTCAGACGAAAAGAGGAAAAGTACAGATTCGCTGTCTCCGATTCATCAGAATTGCGTTCGATACCATTGTGGATCTCAGAGGCTACCTTTGCTCCAGATGGTACATCCCTGATAATGGTCGCAAATCAGGGGTTCTCCATCCAGTGGGACATAAGGGGGTCGAGGGTCATGAGAAAATTCAATCAAGGCTTCGGGGAGACTGTGAGATCGGTTGCAATATCAATGAACGGAAAGACAGTGGCCTTCGCATTGCAACATGATGGAACAGAAGATGGCAGTCAGAGGCGAAGGGATATCCCTATTTACACCCTCAGGCTATACAACCTCGAGTCTGGTGTCCAAGAAGCCGAGTCTCAGTATGGTTTGCAGCCGATTTCATCAGTGGCATTTTGCCCCCCACCTGGCAACATGATATCTGTTGCGCTCCCAGGACAAGGCATCGAATTGCTAGATTCCAGCGACCTTACCATGCAGGGAAGTCAAAGCATTCCTGATGGAGCCTCCCAACTTGCTATTTCACCGGATGGCAAATTTCTATCCGTGGAGGGACGTTCTGGCTACGTTTATATGCTAGACACAGCAGCTATCACTGGATCTACCAGGAGAAATACCTCTAATTCTCGGCAATTTGTTCAATTCCTACCCCACGACGATGATATAGCCCTCATCTCATCCTGGACTGGGACCACAGTTTGTGACACGACAGATGGAACCACAGAAGCCATTACCATGAAGGGAGTGGGAATGGTGCAATTATCTGCCGATGGACATCTCGCGGCTTTGACCTCATGGCATAATGAAACACAAATTTGGGATCTTCATTCACAAAAGCAGGCTTTCGCGAACCTTGACAAGATAGAGTGTGTTTCCTTCTCAGAAAACAACAACCTCATCGCTCTGGCCGCGAGCCGATACGGTATTCAGGTCAGAGATACGTTGACGCTGGCTATGGTGGCTTCGTTTGATGTTGACCATGTATCAACACTTGGACTCTCCCCTAATGGCCAGGTGCTTGTGTGGCAGACCAATACGGATGATCGCAGAGACACCATTCAGCTGTGGACCATTGGAAAAACGAAAAAGAAACAGTTGAGCATCCCCTCTTCTGGCTACCCATGTTCAATCACTTTCTCCCCAGACAGTCGCTGGGCTGCCGTCTGTGGAGACTTCGTGACTTCCAACATCCAAATACCCAAGGTAATTTTGATAGAAGTATCCACACGAAAGAAGACGGAGATTTGCTCAGAAAATGAGATCAAGGCATTTGCGTTTCATCCCCGCGGTTACAGGCATGCGACTGCAACCGATAATGGTCAGATCACTATAAGGGACACAAATTCCTTGTCGGAAAAGATGACTCTGCAGGTCGCAAAGAATGCGGATACAGGAGGACACGACTACCATTTTGCAGGCTTGGATATCTCATCACAGGGAAAGCTTGTCGCCGTGTCATATGAAAACTCTGAAATCTCTCTCAATGTTCAGATGTGGGATATCACGACTGGCGAGGAGCTTGGATCCTATCATATCGGTCTGAGTGCTTCGGGGCTGGAACATGAGTTTCTAGGTGTCTCGGTACAAGAACATATTCGTTTCTCTGACGGTGGGTTCCTTCTTGAGTACAGTCATGGAAAGCTCCCACTTCCCTCTGCACAAGGCAAATATGGACATTTTGCCGGGAAGGAATATGAGGCTTCGAGAAGATGTCTCTGGGTTTCCGGAAATTGGATTATGCAAGGCTTTGAGAGACTCCTCTTGCTCCCGCCATCCTATCAGACGGGTTCAGTTGCTATAAAGGATGACAGGATTATTATTGGTCAACGTGATGGAGTTCCCCCATTCATCAAGCTGGTTCTAGACAGGACGCCTGTATGAAAAGACTTGGGTAAAAGAGAGTAGTTATCAACCTTTGACTGGGTCAGGTTAAACGTGTTCCAGATTTCTATATTACTATGATTATTATAAGGTATGTTCTCCCCTGAGAAACCCTTCTCTTCTTGTTCTCTCGTGTCTATGCATTACGATCGAGTACGACCTCAAGTGGCCTCACTGTATATGCAGGGGGGGCTCTGTAAAGGTGTATATAAGTGCCCAAGCCTAGGCCTTGAGTCCCATCTGGCTAGTATCATAGCCATTCTCCTCCAAATAGGCCTTGAAACGAGCATCCTCCTCCTCGAGTGTCTTGGGGTGCTAGTTAACTGTTAGAAGGCTTCTAATACGGTGGTCACGTTAAGAAATACTTACGTTGGGAATGAGGAACCAGACGCACAGAGTTCCAACAACTGAGATGGCACTTCCAATAAGGAAAACAACCTGCTGGCCCTGGAGCTTGTCGTCAAAGCTCACGAGGCACTTGCTCAGGGCCTCTGTGCCAACCGCAGCACCAACCTTGCCGATAGCAGCAGCAAATCCGAGGAAATGGCCTCTGAGAGGAGTAGGGAAGCTCTCACTGCTGACCAAGAAGTTGCAGTCTCCAGGACCGACAGACAAAAATGTCTGGAAGAGACCGTAAAGAGTGACAAAGGCGGGGAATGCTGAAGGGCTGTTAAGGGGATACATCGTACCTCCGATTATGAAGCCAAAGACGCAAACAATGGACCATCCCAAGGCGTAGGTTTGTCGTCGACCAATACGATCCATAAGCAAGGCTCCGATGAAGGCACCAGGTAGTGCGAAGAAGTTGACGAGTGCTGACCATCCAATAGACTCTTGCAGAGTCTGGTTCTTCGAGAAACCCGCAACTAGAGTTGGTGCCAGGAGGTTGAAGGGATAGACAACAGCATCGTAGAGGAACCAGGCAGAACAGCATCCCAGTAGAGGTTTCCAGTAGTACTTGAGGGCGAGCTTGTAAGGAACCTTGTGCTGCATAGCGTGCTTCTCGTACTGGGTGGAATCCATCAAGCGGAGACGGAAGAAGAAGATACCGAGAGGGAGCTTGTCGTGGTTAGTCGAAGTGATCCCTATTATGTAGTGAGAAGACTTACAATGATTCCAATGCCAAAGCAGATACGCCAGATGCCATCATGGGCGACACCTCCGTATGCGGCGATAACGATAAGGGATACAATACTGGAGGCTACGAAACCAGAAATGATGGCTGCGTTGGTGGAAACGGCAACGAGCATACCGCGTCGCTTTCTCATAGCCTCGGTGCTATCGGCGCATTCTACAGCTTGCGAGGTACAGACGGTGTATTCTCCTCCTGTCAGGTTATAAGTCAGCATACTCATCACAGGGTTCATGATAACTTCATTATGCAAGAAACTTACCTGCTCCAACACCAGCAACACCACGACCAATAACCATCATCCAGAACATGCCCTCTACAGTGACACCATGTGCTGCGGTAGCGATGATGATACCCTACCTCCCGTCAGTATGCCTCTAGTAACAGTTCCAAAGCCACGTACCAGAACCAAAAAGAGAGTTGTCAAGTAAATACCAATGCGTCGGCCGAAGCGGTCAATGCAAAGACCAAACAGAAGCATACCAAAGATGTCGCCAATGAGGATAGAGTTGGACAGTCGTGTCTTGACTTCAGCGGTCATCTGTTTTGGGTACCTATCAACGGTTAGCAACTCGAGGATTAGTGCGGATATAGGTTGATGCCGTACAACTTTGCCAAGACTGAATTCATGTATCCGATAATCTGGATGTTATATCCATCGGAAAAGAGAGCAACTCCCTGAACCAAGACATCCAGCTGGCCGGCGGTACGCTTCACGGGCTCGCTGGTCTCGGTCTCGGCAGAGACGCTTTCGTCTGATACTACCGCGACAGCCTTGTCCGTAGGCATATCGTTCTTTCTATCGATGTCTGCCATGGCTGGATCTCGAGTAGTAAACAACAAAGGAATGAATGTAGATGGGTTAGATCGACAAGGTTCGATGAAACGGCAGCATTCAGGTCCTTATATATCCAGTCTGGAGTCCCAGTACCACGTACAATCGGTTCCAAACAACTGGGACTGTATCCATAATTTTGTTCATGTTAAACTCAGAACCGAGTCATTCCGATCATAAGATCATTGGGTTAATGGTCCCTTAGCATACCTAGTAACATTACACGGAGAAAATCCTGTCCAGAGTTGACCGATCTGATTAACACAATGAATTGAGCCTCTCGGGCACAATTGCAAGGCACGTGGGCTTCGGCCAACACCAACGATCGGATTTACATGCCGGGCATAATGGAGTCGCTGACCGTTAGTGGCACCATGTAAACATCTTTCATCTTGATCCGGCATTTGGATCCCACGGGAAGTGGATCTTTTGATCGCACGTGGGCCAGCGAAGCTTATCTAGAAGCTGACAGCTAGAATCTCGATAGATTTGGATCCACTCCACCGTAACAATGCTACTCTTTTGAATCAACATCCTTGACATTATGATAAAGAGCGAAAAAATGGCGGATTGAAAATAGCGCCATTATCTAGGTATGGAGTACTAGAAACAAAAACATCAAAATTTTGATAGTGTTTTCGACCTAATCCTTTCACTCAAGGTATGCATAACGTCAAGACTTGCCAGCCGCAATCATGAACAGCATCTCAATAGTATCCAGTGTCCTTGACGCTATTATTGCGGCTTCTTCACTCACATTGCGCTATTCTAGCATTCTTTTTGTCCGATTTGTAAGTCATCCACCACTGATGTCGCATTCTCACTACCATCACCAACAGTGGTGCATTGCAACATACTAACAACCACAAGCACCCCATCGGCAAAAAGCATCTGGATCGCATTTATGGAAGTTTTTCCATATTCTTTCTCACCTTTTCACTTCAGTTCCTCCTAGTCAAGCGCAACAAGCTTAAACTCAAGAGGCGCCTAGGAGCAGCTCCATTCTTGGGCTTCATTGATAGCTACAGGCCATTATCAACGGCTGCTGGCTTTTTTATCAACTTGTTCTGTCTAGCCGCTGTTCTCGACTTTCTATTCCGGGGTCACTTTCTTCATACCAGTACCGACTTGTCTTTCTCCCGGGTTGGCTATGTGGATTCTTCAACTGCGCGAATAGTAGTGAGAGCACCAATTTCTGACTATGTTGAGATGATAGTCACTGGCGGGGAAACCGATATCTACAAACCCAAGCCTATCTCATTAAACGCCCAACTCGACTATGCGGGCACGTTCTTGGTAGAGGGGTTGAAGCCCAATACGTCCTACACATATTCAACCAATGCTAGCCATGTCGGTTCGTTTCGAACTCTAGCTCAACCTGGAAATGGCCCTAAGCGCTGGAGTCTTGCCTCGTCAAGCTGCATCAAACCATTTTACCCCTACAACCCTTGGGACCATGGTCTACGTATCAAAGGACTCGAACATTTGAGTACCTATCTATCGGACAGTCCAGTTGACATGATGCTCTTTCTGGGAGACTTTATCTACATCGACCTTCCCATCCCTCTTGGTTGGGATGCCGAGGCTTACTCAACTGCATATCGTCAAGTATATGCCTCTCCCTCATGGTCGCCCCAACTACGTTCCATACCCTGGTTACACGTGTATGATGACCATGAAATCATAAACGACTGGGCCGCGAATGAAACAGGTCTCTACGACACCGCTATGCAGCCGTTCTGGAATTACCATGGATACGCAAATCCACCATCAGAATTTGGTGACGGGAAGACCTATTACATCTTTCGACATGGAGGCGTAGCGTTCTTTGTCTTGGATACCAGACGATATAGGTCTGATAACGCCATGACTGATGGGCCGGAGAAGACCATGTTGGGTGCACAACAGCTGGGTGCCTTGATGGAATGGCTCAAATCGGAATCCGATTGGAAAGTGGTAGTCAGCAGTGTGCCGTTTACAAGGAACTGGAGGGGACCTGATTCGGCAGATAGCTGGTCGGGTTTCCTTTGGGAGCGGGAGGTAATCCTGGATGCCATGAAGCAGAGTGGTGGAGCTGTTATCCTCAGTGGTGTAAGTTTTCCTGCTCGTTGTTTAACTTTAGAGCAAAAATGTCATACCAGCATGAATGTGGTATTAACGCTCCCTCAGGACCGCCATGAGCACGCTACTACAAAATTCCCTCCCAAGAACCCGGGCGATAAGCCCGTTATCGAATTCTCCACTTCACCATTGAATCAATTCTACGAGCCATTCGATCGTTTCCATAAGGAGGTTGAGGACACGGATATATCCATACACTCGCATCCTTGGGGAACCTCCAAGTTTGGAAAGGTTACATTTGACACGACCGATGAAAAAAGACTTCTTTTACACTATGAACTTGTTGTAGATGGAACAAAGGTTTGGGAATATGACTGGGAGGCTCAACGGGATCGATGAGGTTGCAGAGAGACCTGACATTGTTGTGATCAATGATGGCATTTCATATCCTAGGTTAAACCCAACTCAACTAAAATTATCAACATTAATCACAAGGTCAACCTTATATCAGCAGATGAATTATATCCCTATTCATAATCATTGGCGACAGTACTCAAATCTCCTTCAGAATGGTGCATAAGATATATTTTCATGAACGTGTACGTAATATTAATTGCTTGCCATTACCTGAGGCCCCCTATAGATTTATAGAAGGCCCAAACCTTTAAGTTTGTGTAGTATTGTAAGCCTGCGATTGGTGCGTTCATCAGATTCACGTAATTAGCAGGTATTCATACCTATATCAGGATTGTGGCCCGTCTGCTATTTTCCAATCCTCATAGTAATTGCCATGCCTATCATCCCAATCCCCATCCGTGCCCCACGGCTCAGGCCCTGGGTCATCCGTCCCATCGTGAATAGGTTACCCGAACTAAATTGCCTACGGGTTTGTCTCCCCCATGAGTCAAGCATGCTGTTTTGTTGGGGTGTCCAAGGGCTCAAACCCCTTCTTGGGCCTTGAGGGGCATACCCAGCTTCTTGAGATTTAGAAACACGACTCTGTGACCCTTGCGCAACTAGGTCCTTCCATAGATTCGTTCCACAGTTGTACTTATAAAACAATGTTGGTAGGTGCTTGACATCACCAACACAGTACTCGACAAGCTCTTTCGGGAGTGGCCGTACGTTGAAGATGCTGTACGAGCCTCCTTTCTTAGGGTTCCATAGTTTTTCCCCTTTCGCTTTGCAGAGCCTCCACTGATCCCTCTTATCCCCATGAAGAGACTGTTCAATGCACTTCGTAAGGCCGCTTACGGCCCTTCGAGAGTTCGTGGTCGGTTTTCGAGCATTCTCCATCAGCTGGATATCTCTAACTCCTTGTAGCTTGATGCCGTAATGAGCGTGGAGAGCATCTGAATCGTTTCGAACGTCGAAAAAGGCCTTGATAAATTCTGGAGATTCCAGTATCTCCTTTAAACTCTTTCCACGACTCCCGACTGTCGAGAATGCCAGGTTTCCTAGAGCAAGGATATCAACGATGTAGGGACATTTAAGATCAGGAAGCACCAAGACTGTCAAAATGGATAGTGTCCCGTGCCGGCCCAGGAGTTGTCCTTCTGCATCGATATATAGTAGGGGCCGGGTATTCCAAGGCCGCCGAGCAGCCTGGCGTGATATTCTGTCGACGAGATCGGCTACCTTTTCTTCTGTGTCTACCAATGTCGTGCCTTCCATTGTCTGTGTTCTGATGCGTCATATTAGCTTGAAACGAGGTGTCTTTTTCCCGCCTTTTATCCTTGGGGCCACTCTGATGACGTGGCTAACTAGCTTAGACAGCGCCACACCTACCGTAATAATTCAATAAATTAGCCACTTCTCGTGAGTCCAGTGCTTGATTTTCTAGCTATCTGATTTGAGGAAGTGGTTATATCCCCGACTTTACAATAGACATTACGAGCTAAATGCGGCCTAGAGCTATTATGTACTGTACGTGCAAATTACCCATTTTTATTGGCTTCTTAGCTAGCTAGAACCTAATTTTAAAGGAGACAGGGTGTGGCCAATTTATTAAATTATGTATGTACACCGTATTACAGGAGTATGTATGTCGAGGGTGCCCAACGTGAAAAGACAATAACAGTCGCTGTAGTAATCTGACATGGATTGCCGCACCTCTCATCAGAATGTATATGAGAATTACCGTATGAGATAGGTCAGAGTCATGACATTCACTAACAACCAATGGAAGGCTATGACATACAGCTTAAGTCACTACATGAGTGACTCTGAGGAGTAGCCTGATATGACGTTGTTAAAAACCAATTATCTATAGGGGATGTCTTGCTGCATATCTGCAGGCAACGGCAACATTTTCAGGGCATGTGTCATTACACTGGCTCTTTTTAAGAATTTATTTCAGCCAGGCGCGACCCATTATGTCCCCTCCTGCCTTTTCCCAGTCATAATGTGAAAGAATTCGTAAGTAATAGAATGTCCTGTCTGTGTATTGCCACCTCTTTCGTCTCGATTTAGACCAAACACTTTTTGTTGTCTCGCAGCGGGAGAATTCTCAAAAGCTAGCCCAATACAGTATGTATGTATTCAATAGTTTATATGCACGCCATTGCTGTCTCCTACCCTCGCCATAAGCATGGTTAAGTGGCAATAGAGCTTTTTAGTAATGGGAGCATCATACTTAAAGTGTATTATATATAGATGACTTCGTCGATCTTTGATTGACGGAGAAAACTCAAAACAGATCCTTTTGTATCTGTAGGATAACAGAGGTACCTATCTCACCCTCGCCAGTCAATCATAATCCTTTTCCTAGATGATTCAATTCCATTCTAAGCCCGATCAAATCTCCTGATATTTTCCAACTGCCACATCATCTCATCCGTGAAAGCAGGCGGAACCCTTCCTTTGCCACAAAGCGGCAGCCCAGCTATGTTTGATAGCTCTGTATACCACCTTAGCATTGACCCATCCTCAAAAGGAACTGTATGAAAGTTGCAGCCTTCTCCTTTATTGCACTCTGCCCATGACCTTTCCCACTCTTTTTGCCTCGTGAGAGATGGAAGTGGTAGTGCATTTCTACCAGAAAATACCCTGGCCAGGGCAATTGCTTGGTACTCATAACTGCGGAACGCTAGGGTCTGTCCAAGGCCGATGATTCCGAGTGTAGGATGATCTCGGAAGAAAGTATGTAAGTAGCTACCGTTGAGTTTCGCCTTGTCGTAATCATACAGGTCTTGTCCATTTGCCTCAGTGTTCCAAAATGAAAACGAAGGCTTGTACCCTGTACAGTAAATTATTTTATCAATGCCATCAAGAGATGAACCATCTTCGAAAAGGATTTGCCCAGTTTCGGCGACGTATTCGTTAATGACTGGCCTCCATTCAATGCCTTCATCAGGCTCTGATCCCTCCCAACGGTATTTGTGTCTTCTGGAGACATATACGGGCCGCTGTGCCGTTTTGAAGAGGTCTTCTGTTATATCCCGCCCTGACACGTAATTGCCAACGATGAGTATCCGCATTTTCTTGAAGGGGACAGGGTCGCGATAGTTCTTGGAGTGCATGACACGATCAGGATATCGGTCGATGTACTCTTTCAGGCCTTTGACTTCTGGGACCTAGCAAGTTATCAGTAACTTGAAGTGAAGCCACGACGGATGCCCTTCGATATCAGGGATAAATCATACATACATATGGAACTGAGAACTGTCCATTTGCAATAATTACAGCATCAAAAACTTCTTGCCACCACTCGTCTACCTCTAGTACAGTATCGTATTTTCTCAACGTCAACTTCCAGCGGTCTTGCCCATCGTCTAATACAACCTTGCTGACATCCTCTACAGTTGTGTTGAGAACTAGTACGTCCTTCATCTGATGAAGTGAGTAGTAGTCCTGCAAATACTGCCGGGGTACCTCATGAGATACAAAAGGGCCATGGGGGAACCTTTTATCCGAGAAGGACATCGCAATTTCTGGGACAGTTGTTCTGATCCGCTGTCAGCTGTGACTGGTCGAATATGTATAGAAGGCTTAACAGATAATACTCGCATCAAAGAGTCGTATATAGGGGTGAACTGATATCGCTCTTGGCGATTGTGTGGCAAAGTTTGTGGTAGATCATCGGGGATCTTGAGTGAGGGGCTCATATCTGGAGGTAACGCCCCAGGTTGAATAGGAGGGAGTATCGAAGGGTTTGCATCGTAAAGCCTAGGAGGTCAAATCCCCATCATCAACCATTTGATTGAATAACAAAGGCTTGGAGTCGGGCTTCCTACCAAGTTCCACCCGGAGAGTCCCTTCTCTCAAACACTTTGATCTTATGGAAGCAGTCCTCGGCTTTCAATGCTGCGGCGGCAGCAGTTCCTAGCTAGGTCAGTTTCGATCCTTTCATTCTTGTTGCAGTCGCATCATCAGCATTCAAAAGCCTGAAAGAAAGCCATACCTGATGCTCCTGCCCCAATAATAGCAATCGAATTAACCCGCAGATCATTAGACATGTAGCCCTTCCCTAAATCTTTCGAATCCATGATGAGTATGTCTGGGCTCAAATGAATGAACCTCTAATTTGGCTATTTCGACAAGAGTGTTATTACCCCAATACCAATCAATTTTCAACTATACACCGATAGAAGAAGGTTTTGATGCAGTGGGGTGAAGGTGAGTCATATAATATGGGTCAAACTCGTATAATCAGGCCACTGTGAGATAACCACTGTGTAGAGGGGAGTTGTGTTCAAATTCCATTCACCACCTTAGTTAACATTCTTATATGCCAGTGACCCTGAGACAAAATATCAAGTAAACGCCAATATAACCACCTAATCGCCTTTAACCCCAATCCGTTTCGATGACTGCATTCGTGTCCTTAACCCTAGACTGTTTTGCTCAAGTCCCTGATGAGTTGAAATGATCCGGGAGTCTCAATCCAAGAAGCAAGACAGTATCCAATCATTAAGCATGCTTCCTCCTTGGTTTCATGAGAGTACATCCCAGGTCTTTGTGACGCAGCGCTGAATGCATCGCTGAGCATCAGTCGCCAGAAGTGAGGGTTGTACGTGTTGACGGATTTATAAAGTAAAATAATCTGATCCTTGACCGTTTTGATGAGCTTAGAAAGCTCCTCCGTGCTGCGGATCAAAACATCGGGACGGGACTGCATAGCGCTGCCGACAAGCTGAGTGCGGATGAGTTCGATGATCTCAGGCGGCACAGTACCGTTGAGAGCCCTGGTGGCGTTCTGAGCAGCTTGTAGATCGAGCAGGATTCTCACTTTGATAAGCGTCACAGCTGCGACATGGCTCAGACTGAGATACTGTCCGTTTGACCAACTCTCCAACGGTTCTTCCAAGACATCCGCGTCCTTGACATCGAGGTATGGAAGATCCATGTCACCCCAGTCATATTTAGACTCAGAGCCTGTAGTAGCATACCATTTCAGAAAATCGTAGGAATCCTGGTCTCTGTTGAGGCGGATGAATAGGTGCGGAACCAGATCTCGAACGCCCATGTTGTCGCCGCGGCAAAGTCGGAGCATATCGAGGAGATGGTCCAGAGCTTCCAGAATCGCATCAGTACGACCGCCTGGGGCTCCAAAGACCTGAAGCATGACATCGACCATGTGATAGCGCGCACGCATATAGGCACGTGTCTCATGGATGCCCCAGAAATGCCCAACACCATTCTCAAAGATGTTTGGGGGAGTGAACATGTCTCCAGGATGGTCACGAAGCTCTTGCTCCTCCTTCTCTACAGCCTTGCGTGCCTTCTTGACGATAGTGCATCCATTCTTGTGACGGCTTCGATCTTCTACTTGGTGAGACTCTCCGCAGTAGTAGGAGACTTTACAGCTTGAGCAGCGCTTGAGATCATCTCCGGTATATTCACATGTCAGGAGATCGCAAACCCGTGGGGAGAGAGTGCGTGGTGCTGGCAAGGGCATGGTTGGTGACGCGTTGTGGTGTGCTTTTCTTGTTGATTAAGGCGGGGAAAGTATTTGGTTGTAACGACGATGAAGTGTCCCAGAAGACTAACAGGCAGTGGCTGAAATAGATCAAATGATAGTTGGTATAGCAAATACGGGGAAATATTCTTAGGTTGGCAAGAAAAACAAGTATCGAGTTCGAGACGGTGACGATATAGATCAAAAGTTTGATGCAAGGGAGGGGCACCATCAGACTCTCACGTGATGTTGAAGTTTGTTATCCAAGCTTGATAGTGGCAAATTAACATGATGATACTGGACTGATTTGGGCAAAGTCATGAATGGGAAATAGTAGAAGAAAAAAATCATTCGATTATGAAATACGAGCATAGATTTCCATCAAGGCCGCCATCAGGTATCCATTTCCACGATGCAAGTCATTTGGACGAATCTCAACTTTTTCTTCTATCAATGCCCTATCTGGTATCCATTTAGCCTTTCCTCTTATTACCGTGTCATTTCCGCAACATATCATTCACGGTAAACTTGGATCATTCTTCGACATTTGGTTTGAGTAATCGACATATGAAGTGATCGTGATACCGGGCAAAGGTGAGCGTAGATATCCGATTGACGGAAACAAGAAATGCCCAAGCAATCACGGGCTTGACGAGTCCATGGATCTCAATCGACATCTATGCCCCCGTCGCCATGGGAATTTTCTTTTGATGTTGCCAACCATCTTCGCAGACTTTATCTGAATGGGTCGAGCTACATGGTCTTGTCAGTGAACTGATAATATTTGCAATGACGGAACTGACTTACGTGAAAGTCCATGACTTATCACCCGAACGGCCTCCATGTTCACAAACATTGACCAGATTTATAAGTCGCGCGACGCATTCGTCTTCGCTAACAGACTCTTCGAAGAGATTGCCCTTATATTCGATAGAAAAGTCCCACCTCTGAGTAGGCATGAACTGAAAGCAAGTTGACTTGGGCTTGCCTTTACGGTAGGGGCCGTGAAATACGCCGCGTTCTCCGTCACGGCCTCTACAGGCGTCCACGATCTTCTGGCGGGCGAGTCCTCTATTCCACCACGGGTCTTCGGAGATGAAACAGTCGATCGATTTGCCTGAGACGGGCTTGAGAAACATGCCCATCAGGGCAGAAAGAAGTAGGAGTGAGGCGAGTGTCTTCATTTTGACGGGACTTGATTCGAAAGACTTCAAGAAGCGTCTGGGTGTGCAGAGTCTGTATGATTTGTCTGCAATGAAGGGTCCAGGAGCGAGGCTTTAAGCTGGGAGTAGGTTGCCTTTATATAAGAGATCAGGGCCTTTTAATGACTGTGAAAGTATAATTATTTTTCCTTTCTCTGAAAAAGATTATTTTACCTGGATTTAGGTTCTGCAGCTAACCAACCCTTCCACAGGAATCAAAATCATCAAACTTTCAGCTGCCTCAGCAACGCAAAAGTATAGTCTCGTTTTTCAGTCATGCTTAATGAGTAGTCTTTCAACCAAAAGCTTCAAAACAGGCAGCTGTGAGGGGGTTGGCCAGGTGTGTGCAGGTGTTCTTTATTAGTGGTTAGCATTTGGACTTTCTTCCTTCAACAAACCCTATACTTAGATAGCAGCAATTCAAAGGCAGAGAGTTAAAATCTAAGTTCAGATAATTGTGATTCTTGACTCATGTATACATATAAAAGGTTCTTGACAAAATATTTTACTGTTTACTCAGATTCGATACTTATAGAAAGGCCTAGCTGTCAGGAATCGCATGCTGACCCTCGTCTATCCAACTCCTTAGACCGTCGGTGTTCACAATCTCACTCCGGTCAAGATATGACAACACCTTTGTGAACTCCTGTATGTACTCGGAGACCCGTCGGGAAAGTTGCTTGTCCATCATAAACGGACAATTGAGCAGTGAGCTCGCAATGCTACGGACTTTGTAAATCTGGTATGCAGGCTTAGCATAATCATAAATATATCTCCTTTTTCGCTATGGAACTTACGAGGTATAAGCCATTAGGTTCAAGGTAGGCGTGCGGAATGCTATGGAGAATATGTAGCAGCTGACGAGCCACATCCTCACGTTCTCTCCAATTCTGTTTTAGCTGAGCTGTAATATCCCTTTCTGCACCCGCCGACTGGCTCTCTTCTTTCATCTCCTGCAGCACAACATCCATCTTGTCAAGAAGGAAGTTTTGAAGCCACAGATGGCTGACATGTAAATTTGCCCTGGTGCTCTCATTCTGGGAGTGTGTGATATGAGACTCGGTAATGGAAGCTTGAGGGTTGTCGCCACCATCGTAGTTGTCGCCCGGCCCCCACTGGCGCATATGAGCTGGCAAACCATCGAGGATATACCTTAGTTGATCGAGTAAGTCTCGCAGCTTTGATAGACGCTCAACTGGCGACCTTCCAAATCCACAATTACAACCATCGTTGAACATGGACTCTCTCATTCCCAAGAGAAAAGCACGAGAGGCCATTATGAAGACTGTCGTGGAATGGAACGGTGCATCTTCTGCAGGTTCGGTGTTACCTGGCAAGCCAACAGATGGTGTTGATGGAAGTTGGCCAACGATACCAGTGTCGGTTATGTTCTCATCAACGATGTTGAGAGGTTCGAGTACAGCAAAATCGACGTCACGAAGTGTATAGTTGTCGAGATAGGTCAAGTGATTCCGTCTCCCTGGCTGGATCTTTGAATGTCTGATATCAACGTCAGTTACTCTCTTGACAACACTTGGAAGTATGCACTTACGCAAACGTGTATAGCTGTAACCAAAATGACTTCTTCCGCAGTTGAGTCTCAATGGGACTCAAGCCCTCGTACTCAGAAATGACATGCATCCCGAGCAATCGTGCAAGTTGCATAGATTCTGCGTCAAACATTCGCGATTGATTAATCTGACCTGTTTGAAACACCCCTACGGAAAGGCAGTATGCAACAGCCCATTTTCGATGATTAATATGATCCCAGTAATCTGCTGGGCGAAGCCGTATGCACATCTGAGAGCAATGACTTATCATGGCCGTGCGGGTGCTGAAACGAGCGGCAAGAGCGTGGTAACTGTCGAATTTCGACGGCAGAAGTCCCACTGTGAGAGCAGCAATCGAAGTAAATAGCATCAATGTGTCGAGATCGACCATGTCTTTGTTCGTTGCCAGGTCGGCGCGGAACGTTGGTAGGTGAACAACTGGGACAAGCGGATATATATTGTTCATGTAGTCGCCCATGATGGTCATGAACAAACTTCGGGGGCATATTTCATCGGTTTGGAACTGATGTTCAAAGTATTCGATGTTGTTAGATTGGTCAAGGTGCGTGATGGGGCCATGGATGGATGGGCGACTTGATAACTGTGTGGGGGGAGATGATTCGAATTCCAGTAGATGACTATTATTCAATGGTGTCATTGCATCCGTACTTCTGGCATGCTTTTCATTTTCCTCGCGGTTTGTTGGACTCTCGACATGTAAGTCTGGAGAAATGTCTGTGGGTGGCTGAGTCCTATAGTTGCAGCTAGCTGTTAGCAGACTATTCATTACAATTGTTTGTCAGAATCACCTTCTTCTTTTGGGCCCTCGAGTTCTTGTGGGAATGTCAAAACTGCACTGAATATGCAGCCTAGTACATCCCGTGCACTGTGACGCTGTTTCTGCGCCGTCCGTGGGGAAGACGCACTTCCGCCGCCGAGCACGACACGCATCGCATGCTCGGGCGGCCAATTGCCTCACTCTTTCTCGGCCAATAGACGTTGATTCATCGGCTTCATCGTCTCTTGATAGTAATGATGTGCTTAGGTCTGCATACATGATCGGTAACCGGTCACTCGGAATTGTCTGGGGGAACTGGCGAGGCGGAGAAATACCAATACGACGTACGCATTAAACGAGATCAGACCAGACCCGCCCGGTTCGTCATGTGTTGGTCGGAGCCGCAATTCAGCGTTGCCAGTCCCTGAATCAAGTGGAGAGTACGGAGTAGTTGCAAGGATCATGTTTAGACCTAGACACCAGTTCGTTGGACTTTTCTGGAGCGTCGTGATTCTGATAAGAAGACAGCTATTTACAGACCGGGTTTCTGTCTATTATCATGGTTAAATATAGATTTATTTACCATAAGGCTGTATACGGAGTACGGAGTATGATTAGACGAAAAGTTCCCCGTGTTGATACGTGATTGGAATCTGTACATTCCAACTGCTACCATTAATGCTGCCATTGTCTTCTTAACTTCAAATGCAAATACAATCCAATTATAACTTATCGCAAGAAGTAAAATCTACTAATGATTTACTTGAGATGTATTGCATCTGGATTTTTGTATTGTTAATGCGTCCTTTTCATTCTCAACATAATAATTCACATCGTCTAGGGTAGCTACCACAAACACTAAGCCCCCATTCATCATGACCCAGTTTTCTGGACTAACTTTGGTGGGGAAAAGAGATTTCAAGCCCTGAATGTTAGTAGAGTACAGAGTATGTTCCTCGTCATGTCCGAAGTCCCCTCCACATTGTCGATTCCCGAACCATAAACTTTTGTTCCAAAAACCCACACCTACTACTCATTCCCACAAGTACTTTGTACTCTCCCGCGTCGCTGCACCAACAATCCTCCCTCTCACTCCAATAACTCGTAGCACGAAGTACATCCAGCTCGATTTTTGCAGCCCCACTTGCTCCGACCTCAACGTTAATCTTATCAAACCCCTTCAACTCTTTTGAAGATCTCGTAACAGTGTCAAGAGCAGAAGCTGTAAGTGGTGTTGGCTGCGGTGGCCTGATGTATACTTGAACCACCGCTGCTCCGGAACGTGGGCCAACGTTGGCCACGGTAACACTCACGGCTAGCTTCTTGCTTCCCGAGATCACCTTCTCTTCAATACACAAGCTAGAGAGCTCAAAGATCGTATAAGACAAGCCATGACCAAACGGAAACAGGGGTTCTATGTCCAGCGTATCATACCAGCGATAGCCGACATGTACGTCTTCACTGTACAGTACTTGACCTCCCTCCGACCGAAAGTTCAGGGCACTGGGATTGTCTGCAACGCGTCTGGGCATAGTGATTGGAAGCTTTCCCGACTAGATAATGTTAGCATAGATCTTTGAGAGTTGGGTTGACCTACAGGGTTGACAACACCAAACAAGACGTCGGCGATTCCGTTGCCTGCCTCGTTACCGCCAAACCAGGCTTGTGCAATAGTACTAGCTTGGTCGACCCATGGCATTGAAACAGGAGTGCCGCTCTGAATGACTATCGCAGTGTTGGGGTTTGCCTGAAGAACAGCAGAGATCAGGTCGTTGCTCCCAGGAGGTAGAGACATGCCAGATCTGTCTTGACCTTCACTCTCCCACTCTCCGCTCGTTCCAACGCAAAGAACAACCTGGTCCACACTACTGGCTAGCTCAATAGCCTCTTGAAGTGCCGTGCGTGGTTCAAGTCTGGGGCAGCCTCCAAGACGCAAACCTCCTTGGCCAAAGTCAACGACGCCAGAAACCTTGAGGTCAGAAGTTTTATCGCAGCCCCAACGCACGACGACATTGTAACTCTTCCCACCCTCGAGCATCTTGTGTCCCGTCTTCTCAACTGTGCCACAGCCGAGGAATGAACTCCCTGGCTTTTGGTCTACGACATTAGAGATGATCAACTCCCCATCGATGAAAAGCTCGCCTGTGCCGTGGACACAAAGACCAAAGTCCCACTCCCCAGATCGATCAGGAACCAAGGTGCCCTCGATCTCGGCGTACCAAATGTGCGCTAGTTCTGGGTGCTCATAATCCACGAACCAAATGTTTGAGTCGTCGAGAATTCTTGTCTCGAGTATTCTGCGAGTATCTGGACCTGAAGTGGGAGGCGGGTCATTGTAAATGCGCAGCGTGAATCCTTGACGCTGCTCATCCACCGTTCTCAAAACCTTGCCCATTTGAGGCAGTGACCGATGGCCGTAAAGTCCCTTCGTGAAAGAAACATCTTTGGCGATACCTCTGATGCCGTCAAGCGGCGAAACTGTGTGATAGGCTCGAAGACTGGCACTCCCGCCACCGCAGTAAGTGCTTATATCGGCATTGGGGCCAATGACTGCGACGCGCTTGGCGGGATCCAGAGGTAGAACCCCCTTATCATTCTTGAGCAAAACCACCGACTCTGCTGCAGCCTCTCGAAGTAGACGGTTGTTTTCGTCACTTTGAAGCTGAGTCTCTGGTGCATTGGGCGGAATGTTGGTATTCTCGATAGCATGTTTCACCAACTTCAACACGTTCCTCACGCGTTTATTCAGTGTAGATCTTTTGATCTTGTTGGATGTAACAGCGTGTACCAATGTCTCACCGCGCCATCTTGTAGGACCTGGCATTTCCAAATCCTGGCCTGCATTGATCGCCTCAGATGTGCTGTAAGTGCCAAACCAGTCACTAACAACCAGACCATCCCACTTCCACTCATCGCGAAGAATGCTCTGGAGCAGGTGGCGATTATCAGGAGCATGTGTGCCGTTGACCTTGTTATAGGCAGTCATGAAGACTCTGGGACTCGCCATCTCCACAGCTATCATGAAGGGAAGAAGATAAACCTCTCTGAGCGCCCTCTCTGTGACCTGTGCATCAACAGCCATTCGCGCGCTCTCCATGTCATTACAAGCAAAATGTTTCATGGTAGCAGAAACACCAAGCTCTTGCACACCACTGACATAATGGCCAGCTAGAATGCCTGAGAGAATTGGATCTTCTGAGAATGATTCGAAGCCCCTTCCGCCCAACGGTCCTCTTTGGATGTTGACGGTAGGTCCAAGAAGAACGTGTGCACCTTTGGCGTGGGCTTCATCAGAGAGGAGTTGACCAAGACGATAGATAAGTTCGGTATTCCATGTGGCGCCTAGAGCTGTACCGCATGGGAGACATGATGATGGAGTGCTGTCAAAGAAGTGAGTGCCCCGGACACCATTGGGGCCGTCCGATAAGCGGATTGGAGGGATCGAGAGGCGTTCAATGGCTGCTGTATGCCACCATCCAACTCCTGGTTGACATCGTTAGATATATTCTTTTCGACTTAGCCTTTGTTTCTACTTACCAGCTGTGAGTTGCACTTTCTCCTCTAAAGTGAGTTGTTGGAGAAGGGCCTCGACATCCATGATTGTCTAAGTTGAACTTTGGTAGTACTGGGTAAGATGACAGAATTAGGTCTTGTACATGGGAAGAAACTGGGCATCCAATTGGAAAATATGGACTAGCCAAAAATGTAAAAGGTCTATATACCTCATGAGAAATCATTCGTTTTGAGTTTTGCTCATGACCCGATGTTTTCATCCTTGTGCTGCATCATGATATTCGTAAATCTCCGCCCAAGTCAAGAATTTCAGTCTCCGTTTTTTCAAGTGGACCAGATTCGCGACATTTCTCATGGCACATGATGAAAAACGTTAATTCTAGATATCATGATGATCTTCTCCCGACACTAACGGCCGTGATTCAAGGCGTGCAAGGGGCGGAGAAATACAGAAGCAGGGGTTGATTCTCTCTGACTGACGAACTCAATTCTCCGCCTCGCTCACAAATTCGTTACGTGAGAGCTCCACCATGGACCACCAGCAAATCTCCGCAATGCAACATCTCCTTAATATTCTCTAGCTGAATGGGGAGACATGAGAATGTCTCATTCCCCGTGGGCGGCCTTAATCCGGGGTTGACAAGCTGAATGTGCCATGTGATCTTTTTAATGGAGATTGAGGTGTTCTAGAATTTCGTTTGTTAAAATGTCCGAGTATATAGACTCGCGTATGTGCTCACCAATAACCATTTCGATGGTTGACAAGGGGCTTCTGATCCTCGAGCATTCTAGTTCATCCTCAGCTGCTTGGACAATATTTAAGTTTGTTTTCGCGCCTATTCTGTCAAAATGACGAGCATAACCCAAGTTGGAAATGGGCCAACACATCAACCATGGTGGAAGACCAGCCATTTGGTAAAGCTCAATTCCATAATTTTATCACTTGTTCTGTTTTGTAAGTTCTCATTAAAGAAGCCTTCAGCCTTGTATCTAATGCTAACACTGCCCAAACAGCTTCGGCAAACGGTTATGATGGCGGTACGAACCCCCCCTCTGCCCATCACCGTCCCAAACTAACTTTCCAGGCCTTATGGGATCGATTCTCGCCCTCAACACATGGAACACCTTCATGAACCACCCAACAGGCGCATATCTCGGATGGATGACGGCAATCTACTGGCTCGGCAACGGTCTCAGTACCCCTATTGCAGCATGGTGCTCCAACCACTATGGTCGTAAACCAGGTCTTTACGTCGGCTACGTTTTCCTCATAATCGGCGTGGGCATGCAAGCTGGTGCACCCAATGAGAAAGTCTTCACGTACGCTCGTCTGTTTATCGGTTTAGCTGCTGGTTTTCTAGGAAACTCGGCACCTGTTTTGATTAATGAGATTGCGTATCCTTCGCACCGAGCTATTGCGAGCGCGCTATTTATGTGTGGCTGGTATGTAGGCGGTACGATCTGCGGTTGGGTTACGTTTGCGTGTCGCATCATTCCGAATGACTGGTCATGGCGTATTCCCGTCTTGTTGCAGATTTTCCTGCCTCTCTGCGCTTTCCCCGGGTTTTTGTTTTCGCCTGAGAGTCCTCGATGGTATGTTAGCGTCGGTCGAACGGAAGAAGCGACTGAGGTTATCGCCAAATATCATGCTGGAGGCAACAAAGACGACCCCATTGTCAGCACGCAGATGAGAGAGATTGAAGCAGCTATCACAGCCGAGAAGGATGCTGTAGCAAGTTCTTCGTATCTCGACATGTTTCGCACCAAGGGAAACCGTCATCGTCTCTTCATCTCTGTCACGCTTGGATTTGTTGCGCAGTGGGCAGGTAACGGTGTTGTTTCTTATTATCTGCCTCTTGTGTTGACCTCAGTTGGTCTCAAGACAACAACCGAGCAGACCCTCATCTCTGCATGCCTCAATGTGTGGAATCTTCTCTGGGCTACTGCTGCAGCTGTCAGTGTTGATCGACTTGGTCGACGATTCCTCTTCTTGACTTCAGCGACTGTCATGTTCTTGGCATTTGTTGTTGTGACGGCTCTAAGTGCCTCTTTTGCTAAATCGGAAGCACCTTCGGTTGGCATGGCTGTTGTTCCGTTCCTATTCATCTTCTTTGCTGGATATGATGTTGGAATGTAAGTTGCATGAGCGAGCAGCCTAACCTGAGGATGAAACGCTAACAATATTCTTAGGACGCCATTTTTGGTTGCTTACCCCTGCGAGATCTGGCAATTCAGCCTTCGGTCGCGTGGTCTTACAGTGGCTTGGTGCACTACCGTCGCGTCCATCTTCTTCAACACATTCGTCAATGCTATCGCACTCGACGCTATTACATGGAGGTACTACATTGTATTTGCCATTATCCTCTTTGTGTTCATTTTTGTTGTCTACTTTACCTACCCTGAGACTCGTGGACACACGCTGGAGCAAATGGCAGTTATCTTTGATGGCGAAGAAGCGGTACCATCGCAGGCTGTGGCGCTGGAGAAGAATAACATTGAAGAGAAGGACTAGATACTGGAGCTGTTATTGGTTCCCCAAATAAATATTTTTGGATGAAGCTTCTGAGTCAGCAAAAACAAGCATCGTCGATCGTCGATGGAATGTTTTGCTTCGTGAATGATTGGCCAAATCGAGATCTGACGTTTTAGGCTTCCGTTGCTAGTCAATGACGTCGGTGCGTGTATCATGTGCCTTGATCAGTCGTAAGCTTGTACGCATGACAAAAAGGCGTATCTCCTCTTCTCTTCCCCTCTTCTTCTCTATCAAACACCGTCTCTTCTACAATAACAACAACAAATACTGCAGAATCAATAGCCAAAATGTTTAACAACGCTGTCATCGCCTTCCTCCAGCTCTGGCTTGCTACGCTTGCCTTTGCTGCGCCCATCGCCGACGAAGTCAGCGCGACAGGCGCTGAGCCGTGGCATTATGGAACTGGCGGTGGAATTATTGGTTTCATTATTTTGGTTCTCGATATCCTCGTCTGGAGTGCGTATTCCCTTCTTCTGGCGCCCTCTCTATGTTGCTAACCACTCCCTACAGTTGAGGTTCTCCAGTCGAACCGCCCCGTCTCGCACAAGGTCCTTTGGTGTCTCGTTGTCTTCCTCTTCCCTGTTGTCGGAATGATCATCTACTACCTCTTCTCGAACCGCCAGTCACACATGAGAAACTCTGGATACGAGCCTGTTCCCTAAATGCATCATCTCTCAATGAACGAGAGCCACGCGACCGACAACAACACCATAATGGACAAGCTGAATGGGAACATGACGTATGACACGATGGAAATTCGGATGGGGAATTAATATGTGACCTAGCGATTGCACTTCCCCTATTGAATTGAACAATATTTAAACCCGACGATGAAGGACGTTTTGCATTATTGTGATTCATGACCACGCCCGTGGCTGCATACCCGATGTTGACGAACAGCATAGACTGTTTTTTTTTTCGTTTAGACAAGTTCAAAGACAGGGTATTCCCGTTTCACTCCCTGCTCCGTGAACCAATATTCACCCTTGTCCTCCACCTTTATCCGAAAATGTTAGTATGGGCACGTTTTCTACAGGCAAAGTATCAGAGGCGCTGTAGAGTGTTCCAATATCAGTGGCGCAGATTTTAGAAGCCAGCTGAGGCGCAGACCATTTCCAGAGACATACTACCCCCCTCACGGTCTAAGAGAGGCCTCGCAAGGCTGACTATAGAACTTCACGCAGGGGACCAGCTCTCGTGGCTTGGCCAGACCTCAGTCTGTCTCTGAAAGCCCCGCATTAAACGGTAGCCTGGAATGCACTTTATTCAGCTTCATGTTTGCGCACCTTTAGAGGCACCTGGGCTGATGTAACCATCCTTTCAAGACCGTGGAGTAGCTAACTATTCGACCTTTGAATTACTAAAAGATTGCTCAAGAAGTTGCTTTTTGGGATACATAAAACTGACGAGTAACTACCGGGTTAGTTAAGCGGGAGTATATTCGTGACTGAGACATACATAATGCAAGGCCCCATATCGACCATCTGTGGAAGCTATAAAAACGAGATGCATTTCCTGGAGTTACCAAGCTATGAAATGGATTCTCCCCCTTCTAGTTACCAATCCTCCTTTCTATGAAAATGACCCAAAGTAGCTGTGTCGACAACACAACACAGGTTGGGCCTGCAAAATTAGGTCTCACAGTTGCCGACTTCTATGCATTCTCGCCAGGGACCAGTTCCTGTGTTAGCTACCCATCTTACGCCAGGCCAGACGATTCTGGATCAATTCTCCCGTGGCCATATGCACTAGCTTGGTTCCTTATTCATTTCCCCATCACATTGATTAGGGTCCATCGATGGGAAAGAGTGCAGGCCTTATCCCTTATCCTAGCCGTCGTTACCATATGGTTCCAACTCCAGGCGTACACAAGCAGCACCAGCCCTGATTCTGTTCTTGTCTGGATGCCGATATTCGTCGTTCTCGATATCGGAGCTATGATGCAACTCGTCTTCTTGATTGTGGAAGAGCACCGCTTCAGTCCTCTCTTGAAAGCTCTTGCTCAAGCCTTTTCACGGAATAATGCAGAGCATGAAGGCGAGCCTTCAGAGCTCGTGGGAAGAGCTTGGATTGTACTACTGGCCATCTTTCTTGGCATTCTCCTCCTTGCAATTCAAATATTCGGTCTTGCAATCGCTGCCGTAGGATCTCGAGACGACAATGTTACAGCCGACTGGTGTTCCACGCTATTCACCACGGGTCTTGCGGTTGAATCTGGCTGCCAAATATACAGTGTGAAAGCGTCCTACAGTCAGGGAATTGGTTGCATCACACTCAAAGGCTACGAACAGTACACATGGTTAAAGGCCTCAATCATCATTATTTCTCTTTCACTGGTCTTCCAAGCTTTTGACCTCATCATATTACTGCGTGTTCGTGGTACATATCGATGGCATGGTGCAAAGATGAAACGACCTTGGTTCACCATGTTCTCTGGAAATATTGTGCTCCTGGTAGTTATTATCGTGGGTATATTTCAATGTCAGCGGCTGCCGAAGAAGGTTGACGAAAGTGTCACTGTCTATCAGCATCTAGAGAGTCTCAACCAGAGTGTTGCCTGCATAGCTCATCTGACACCCTACGGGGTCCGTGGGGCTATAATAGGCTGGACAGACGGATTCTTGAAAGGCTGGGGAGATACCTACGCTCCAAAGTCATATTAGTCAGGGATGGGATACGCGAACAGAACGAAAGATAGTTACCCGAAACTGGATTCTTCCAAGTAAACAAAAGCTAGAAGCGCAACCCTGATATAGAGCTTTTAACTCGGAAAAGGGTAACCAGAGTCTTTTCTACTTCCCCCTTGCTTAAAAAGCATATGAGAAGGAACTTGTGTAGCTTCGTCGTTACTACATGCTGAGATGTTAGTCAACAATAAATCTAGATTGGAGGATATCAGATTTATCAACTGCTATTAGTGACATGCAGGTCGGGATATCTTAAGGAGAAGTAACCTATGTACTGGGATTGTTGTTGCTATGGTCCAGGTAGACATGTTCATAAAACCATATTTATTTGTGTCTTTATCCTGGCAGAGAAGATCAATACTGTTTTGGGATACACGCAGCAGCTCAGCAACCATTCGGCGGCGTTGAAAAAAAAGACAAGAAGGCTGTGATTAGCTGTAGTATGGTTACATTGCGTTCATGTGATGGGGTTTCTGTACTTTTCTGTCGTAAGCAGATGAAATCCCTCGAGCCTGATCTTCCCAGATTTTAACCCACTTTCATCGACTCGAATTGCTGCTACTTATCAACCTACCAACGTGTACGCTACTCACTTTGGGTGAGCGGCACGAGATCGAAAGCTCCGTTTAGACGTTGCGAAATCCAGCGATGTTGCGCTCTAATAAAATGGGTTCGGCCGATCAAGGGTGTCTTTCAAGCTTCTCATCATTGCTACGACGGAGACCCAGAGCCACGCCTCACAACCCTCCACCTCCGACCACCGAAGCAGATCGTACCCAGATCTCATCGAGCCTGACCAATACCCCGTCACCTAACTCCCTGTTAGTCAAAGCCGCGTTGAAATACTCTTCATCTTCGACTCCAAACACCGTCGAGAGCCAAGATCATACGCCAGCTCGAATCGAGGGAGAGTCGGACCTGTGGTTTGAGGCCCTGTGTCAGAGCGATAACCAGACCAAAGAAGCAATTCGACAATTTCGCACATCTACCGACGATAGAGTTGAAGCAGCCGAGGTTATAAACATTGTGAAAGAAAAGCAGAAAGGGGTCGTGGCTTCGACGGTAAAGATTAGGGTTGGAAGCCGTGATATTATCTGGAGGGATCTTGCCACCCGTGTCGTTGCATGCGTCACGAATATTGGTGATATTGCAATACCATTTGCTCCAAGCCCGTCATCTACTGTTTGGTCAGCCCTGAAAGTTCTCTTGAAGGTTTGTTGCCGATCCCGTCCAGTTGTCACGAGGCTAACTGATAGTACAGGCCCATGTATCGCAGTGCGAAGATCTCGTTGCTATTCTGGACTGCGCCGAAAGGGTGCTGCGGTTAGTGCAACGAGGCAAGACATATGAGGCTGTCTACCTACACCGGCTCAATGATCGACCCTCAGATTCAAGAGAGGATTTAAAACGTGCTTTGATCGGGGCCTATAAACAGGCTCTCAAGCTCCTAGTCCATGCGTCTGACCAGTTTCAAAAGGGCAAAGGGAAACGCTTTCTCGATGCCCTTATGAGTCCCAAGCAGGGAGAGACTTTGGTCAATGACTTGACCAAGATGGAAGAGAATCTATCACGAGCAGTGCAAACCTCGGAATCGGAACACAGGCAAATGGAAAACGAAGAAACCATAAGACATCTGGAGCGTTTGAAGGAGCCACTGCGATACATCGATGACAAGGTCAGTGTGATGCTCCGGCAGATTGGGCAAGGGGCGCTTCAACATACTCTGGAGTCCATCGGTGCTGTCAACGTCGCCGATCAGCATGAGATGAGAGCACAAAGGAGGACGAAAGGAACTTGCGAATGGCTTTTGGAGCATGAGGTATTTCGCAGATGGGAAAGTTACAGCGACTCGTCGATCTTATGGCTTAGAGGAAAAGGTTTGTCACCATACATCTTCTTCGTGGACTTGATTCTGATATATCATAGTTGGAGCTGGCAAGTCAACTCTAATCTCAAAGGTGGTTGATCGCTACCGGGTGCCGGTAGAAGACATGACCAAAAGACCCGCGATTGACGAAGGATTCGCATTCTTTTACTGCACCAAGACTGAGACAAAGGATACAGGACACGGCATGTTTGTCAACGTCATGAGAAGCTTTCTTCGACAACTAGCTACTGTCCCTCATCATCCAGACAAGACGGACCCTGAACTGGTGGCACTTTGTGATGAAATGATGCACAACAGGCAAAAGTTCTCTGCTGAGCAATGCCGACGGCACATCACCGCACTTGTAGCCATGTATCCTCGTACAATCATGGTGTTAGACGCAATAGACGAATGCGACAGGTCGACCCGGAGTGATCTTATTGCCTTCTTTACGAATGTTGTGAAGAACTCACAGCGCCCGATTAAGATATTCATCTCAAGCCGTGATGAGCCCAATATCAGAAGGCTTCTATCAGTTAGTGACGTCGCGGAGATCGACGTTGGTCGCGAGAATGAGAAAGACATCAAGACATACCTGGCTATGGAATTGGACAAGGTCGGTGATTACTGGTCGCCGGAGACAAAGAGTAAGGTCGAGCAACAGCTTTCTGACGGTAGCAGTGGAATGTATGGCTCACATTCTATAACTAATTAACGTATGACCCGAGTACTGACATACCTATCTCTAGGTTTCGATGGACATTTTTACAGTTGGAACAGATCAAAGACCTTATTTCAGATGAGGCTGTCGATGAAAGACTTGGAATGCTACCAAAGGACCTCACCCGTGCATATGACGAACTCTACTATGGCTTGGGGCCACGGGACCGTTTGTTTCTGCAACAAACAGTCAAGTGGGTTATACATGGGGCTCAACCGTTCTCTACCTCGGAGTTGCTCTCAGCCATCCGATTATCCGAGACCAAAGATAAGAACGGTCACAGTGATTTGCATACAGCAAATGAGCTGAATGAGTCTCAGCTTCAGGCAATATGCCGCCATTTGATCGTACCTGATGGTTATTTCGAGGATGTACAATGGCCTTGGTTAAGTCATCCTTCTTGGAGATTCGCCCATGCCTCAGTCGCAGAATACTTTGAAAATGTTCATCAAGAGTGGACAGGTGACAACGCCGTGGCTGAACTGGCCAGATTGTCACTCCTGAAACTTATTGATATGTATCCCAACGAGGCTCCTGAAGATCACATGAATGAGATAAGCACCAACCCAGCCAATCGAATCCCAAAAGACCCAACAGACTTTGAGCTATACATTGAAAGCCGGTGGGATTGGCATATTAGAGCAGTTCAACAACGATCATTGGCATGCTCAGAACTGTCTCTCCTACTGGAACGGTTCCTGATCGCGCCAAATGAAGTACATACCTCCAGCCTAAGCTATCGGAACTGGTATTCAAGAGTCATCCATCCCCCGGAAATACATTTGAACATGCGCGTGGAAGAATCCATCAAAGCTTTGGAGCCGATTGAAAACCCATTCTTTTCGATTTGGACTTTTGATCTATACGCTGTAGCAAAGGATTGGGTTGAACCTCGTATGAACCTGTCAGAGGTCAACCAGCACGGTGATGATGCGCTGGCCCTTGCAGCCTTCTACGGCCATCATGATTTGTGCAACCAGCTTATTGATAAAGGGAGTGATGCTGATAGAATCCTTCCCAACGGATGTAGTGCATTGTGTTACGCCGCCGATCAAAACCGCGAACCTTGTGTCAAGGTACTGCTTGAGCGGGGTGGAAACCCAAATCAGAATGGGAAACATCGCCCTCTTTGCCATGCTTTAAGTAGAAAGGGGCAATCCTATGCGATTTTATTGGCGTTCGGGGCAAATCCAAATCTCCTCTGCCGCGATACTGGCTGCTACAAAGGCAGTTCACTGGAGGTCTGTATACGCTGGACGGAGGACACGCAGAAGATGAAAGCGCTGATCGAGGCTGGCGCGGACATCAATCTGTCGATAGGAAGATTTGGAAGCCCACTTGCCAAAGCGGCTGCTTTTGGGCGATTGAACCATGCTAAGCTGTTGATCGAGAAAGGTGCTCAGGTGAATGCACACCTCACAGCCGGGGACTATGGCACAGTGTTGGCAGCTGCCATTTTTGGAAACGAAGTCGAGATGGTTGAGTACTTGATAAAGGAAGCTCAGGCAGATGTTCGAAAGATGATCCGTTGTCTTCCGTTGCCGAGACCCCGAATCGGCCCATTTCAAAGCGATATGAGGAACTATCTGATTGAGAATGGCTATATGGACGAGGAAGATCTGAGTGATATTGGCTATCTTGACCCAGCGATTATCCGACCTCGCAGTTTTATGAGTATTGAAACAGTCGGAACAACTGAATCAGATGAAGATGGATCAAGGCACCACAGAGTATTAATGCTAGTAAAGAACTATAGAAATTGTACTGACTCCGATTTGTAGCTACGTTTCCTATAGTAATATCACGATGATTTGTGCGACCATTTAGTACTGAAACTTTAGACATAGTGATCTAGATACAAGCAACAGACGTTATAAATATAAGATGAGAAGTCCCAGACCTCGTCTTAGTCTGACGGGGACCTAGGCCAATACAACATGAAAGGGATAGTCAATATATCCAACACTGTCATCAGTATAAAAGGTCTTCCTTTCATACGGATTCAGTTCCAATCCCTTCTTGATTCTGTATACCAGGTCCGGATTTGACAAAAAGTCCCTCCCAAACATGACCACGATCCTTTTGTCTGGATGTTCTTGGTCCACAAGCCTTTCTGCGTCCCCGAGTTTAAAACCGCCCGCGATGAGGAAAGGACCTTGCCAAAGATCATAGGCAAAGTCGAGCTTCTCATTGCCGCTGTCAGGGTCGTCTTGGCTGCCAGATATGCGCGACTCAATCAAGTGAAGATAAGCCAGATTTAGATCACTTGCTTTGTTGATGATGTCGGTGAACTGAGGGATGGGGTCCTTCATGCGCATGCTCTGGAAAGTACTCCATGGGCTGAGACGAATCCCGACACGTTCAGGGCCAATAGCCTGAACAACTCGTTCCATGATTTCTGCAATAAGTCGAGACCTGTTTTGTACACTGCCGCCGTACTCATCGTTGCGCTGGTTGCTGACATCTTGGATGAACTGGTCCAGAAGATAACCATTGCCGCCATGAATCTCGACACCGTCGAAACCGGCACTTATAGCATTTTTGGAAGCAGTCACAAACGAATCAGCCATTTCGTGAATCTCTTCCAGTGTCATAGCCCGAGGCTTCGCAGAGCTGCCTTCAATAGGAATGGCGCTTGGTCCGATGATATCAATCCCTTCTTCTTCAGCCACATTGATAGTAGCCGCACGACCCATGGCGAACAGCTGGACAAAGATGAAACTGCCCTTCCGATGGACTTCGTCGGTGATGGCGCTCCAGGCCGAAACTTGTTCCTGGTTCCAAATTCCAGGTGTTCTGGCAAAGCCTCCACCAGCGGCAGGTGAGACAAGAGTGCCTTCGGCGATGATGAGGGTTCCAGGGATGGAAGCGCGTTGGCCATAGTATTCCTGCATTAGAGCGTTGGGGACACGGTCAATGCTTGCTCGGAGACGTGTAAGAGGAGCCATGCCAATACGATGTTGGACTTTGATGTTGCCGATTTTCAGAGGCTGGAAAAGACGTGACTCTGACATGATTGAGTTGATTTTGAGTTTCTTATTTGATTTCTTCAAGTATGTAGAAATGTGCTTGTTGGTAGTTCAATAATGTGAATTTCTTGTCGTCGATTCAACCTTTTATATCTAGTTTTGCTGACAAACTCTGCCATGAAATGAGTCCATCATTTCATGAGCTTATAAATCTAGTCCACATTTGAGTGATCACCAGATAATATGATACGGAGAAACGTATGGAATGAACCTCGTGCTGTCAAAGAATCGTGAGCTTCTCAAGATACGGTAACAAGGTAGTTCTTCATCTAGTAAGAAGATACTTCTGAAAGAGGAAACGAGGTGTATCCAAACAGGGCCTAGTGGATGGCAGTGAGAAAAGTGGATACGTCGTCATCGATTTCTAAGCATGAAGTCAGTCCATCATGGTGAGTGGAGTGAGACAGACACAACCGAGAGACCAGCTCTCCAAAGTATGCTTATTCGAATAGCTTTGAAGACACAGTGGCCTGCAGAAGGCTAAATGTGGCGATAGAAGAGTATGCCGTCTCGATACCACGAATCCCTTGTATCTCCTGCTGACAGACCCTTGTTAGTGACCCAATTCCAGTTCATCCCGGTCCAGACACCGAATGAAACAAGCGACAGTGCTACCAAGCGCCTTGCCCGGTCACATGCTGTGAAACAAGCACTGCAAAGCAAACGACAGGTTCAAAAACAGGCGATGAAAAACTTTTCCGTAAGAACGGTACAGGATGAGAGAAAGCAAAAGAGAGCTCCACGCAAGACAAGGACTACCAAAATTGTAGCTCCATCACCAGCTTCACTATCTACAAGCACGTTTGATCCATTTCAGAGTCTTCCAGTGAACTCTAAACGACTGCAAGTTTTACTCGATGACCGTGAGTGACCCCTACAACACTGTTCGACCGTCAACCAACTGACATTGGATTATTTAGTCAATACGCGCCGGGCTCCGGAGCCTGTCTTCAGTATCGAGAAAGGGCTCGACTTTCAAAACTTTCATGCGGTCTTTCGAGAGGGATTGGTGGATCCTGCACTCTTAAATGCTGTAATGCTCTCGTTGGCGTTCACTGCCAGTGGTGGTGTCATCAACAAAGAATGTCTTGTTTATCGAGGACGAGCTATTCAACACATTCGTGAGAAGATGACTTCACTCGAGAATGCCATCTCGGAGTCGACCATTGGTGCCATTTTATTACTTGTTGGTATTGAGGTGAGATGCGTTGCTGCCTGATGCAGCCCTATGCTAACCTATCTTTATTAGGCTCAACTTGGAACCATGTCCCAGGTTCAACTTCACATGGGAGCAATTCAACATCTTCTCACAGCATGCCAAACATCCTCAACCAGTCTGACGGAAGGAATAAAACGTGCCATATTCTGGTAGGTCAATATGAAAGATTGCAGGATATATTCTCACCTCTCTCCAGGCAAGACCTGAACTCCTCTATCCTAGTGGGGTCAAAACGTATCGTCGATCACACAACCTTCGCGGAGCTTGAGTGGACAAGAGAGTCTGTCGCTTATGATTTCTTTCAGCTACCATTTGGCTTCCAAATTCGGCGTCACCTATTCACCAAGGGCTTTATCGAAGTGCTGGAAGATATCAATGCCCTCCAGTGCATCCGGAATATGTACCCTCAGTCCGGTTGTGTAATCCCAACGGTATCCATCAACAGTCATGCGGCATCCATACAGTCTCGACTCGCAGCACTCCCAAAGACTAATCCAGCCTCTACATGTTGGCATCTTGCAGCCTACATTAGTTCAGTCATGCTATGCTGTAAGGTTTGGTGTGCTTTAGTTATTCCTGTGAGTCTTGTCCTGGGGCAATATTCCATCCATTTACTAACTTCTCAGCCAAATGTTTCCACACAGTTACTCCGCGAGCTCGAGCGAGTACGCCATGATCCCATATGGGATGATCACCAAGATCTGTTGCTGTGGGTTATCTGCGTTGGCGGGGCTTTTGCTCCAGTTGGAAACGTGCGCTCTGGTTACCTCGCACTTTTCCGTTCCACGACTTTCGAGAGACTAGGCTGGGCTGGCATATACGAGATATTGATCCAATTCATTTGGTCAGATATAGCATTTAAACATAGAGTGGGGAAATTTGTAGAAGAGAGTTTCGTGCAACCATGATGCACGTATTTATTCAGGCAGATCATATAAATAGATGAATGAGATGATCTAATTATCAATATTTATCATTTGACTTTGTGGGCAACCGTACCTCGAGGCCTCAACATTGATAAAGAATACATCCAGGTGTTGAGGCAATTGGCTATGAAGGACCTAGTCCAGAACTTAATACATAACAACGGGCTAGTGCTGACCATTCCTGATCGCCCAGGAAACCACGTATTCTCAGTGTCCACTATCTACCGAGAATTTGAGTTCAAAATACCAGTTGACCGCCGATTCCGGTATAAACTATTGCCCGACATTGACAAGCCATCAACGTCATGAGCGAGATTCGTGTCTTAGGACCTCCGCACTTGGGAATTCTATAAGATTTCTCGATTGCCCATTCTGATAGGAGAATTCAAATATCCCTTACACTCCTACGCGTCAACAACTGCAAATACACCTTCACAATGGCTTCAAAGAACGTTTTCATGTAAGGCCCCCGCAACGTATAGCTGTTGATTGACTCTCATATGCTATCTAGCACCGGAACCACTGGTTACATTGGAGGTGATGCCTTTTATGCTTTGTATAAAGCTCATCCCAACTGGAGCTACACCGTCCTCGTTCGAAGTGAGGAGAAGGGAAAGGATGTACAGAAACAATACCCTGATGTGAAGTTGGCAATTGGTTCTTTGGACGACTCCAAGATCATTGAGAAGGCTGCTTCTGAGGCCGACATTGTCGTTCGTAAGTTCACTCCAACTCCCAGTCGTCTCCCTCGGGATACTAATGAATCTAGATACTGCCGATAGCTCTGATCATCCAGGATCTGCCAGAGCTATTGCTGCCGGACTGCGATCCACCCACTCAAGCTCAAACCCCGGCTACTGGATTCATGTCAGCGGCACAGGCATTCTCTGCTGGTATGACGGTGACAACAAGCGTTTCGGAGACGGGCCTCTTCCCGAGCAGGCTTATGATGACATCGAAGGAGTAGACAAAGTCTTGTCCTTGCCTGATACTGCCATGCATCGTGATGTTGACAAGATTGTTCTGGAAGAAGCAGCCAAAGATCCTGATGCTGTTAAAATCGCCATCGTGTGTCCTCCTTGTATCTACGGAACTGGTAGAGGACCTGCCAACCAGCGAAGTCGACAAGTCCCAGGTATGGCTGAAGCGACTTTGGAACAAGGCTTTGGTCCAATCATGGGAGCTGGCGAGACAGAGTGGGATAACGTCCATGTCCACGATCTCTCGAACCTGTTCATCTCACTCGCCGATCTGGCAGCTTCGTCTGAGAAACATCCCGAGGAGCAGGAGATCTGGGGTCCAAAGGCTTACTTCTTTGCAGAGAATGGTAAGCACAAATGGAGCAATATCTCTGCACTCATCGCCAAGGAGGCTCGCAAGCAAGGTCTTATCAATGGCGAGGGGACAAAGGCGCTGAGTTTCGAAGAGTCGCAGAAAATGTTTGGGCCCCGAGCTCTCTCATGGGGATGGAACAGTCGAGGTGAGGCAAAGAGGGCTCGCAAGTATCTAGGTTGGAAGCCTAATGGTCCGAGCTTGGAGGAAACGATCCCTGAGGTGGTGCAAATTGGGGCTCGACGACTGAAGAAGGCTTAGAAGATGAGTCTCTAGTGGATTCTGGCCGGGGCGGCCTGTCAATACAAACCTATTTATTGATAATAATAGGAACTTTCCACATATTACGGCGTCGAGCTATGAGGCTAGGAATTAGCCACTGCGTATTCTAGTCCTTGGTGGTGACTCTGGGGTCTCTGGTGAACCTTGAAACGAAACCTCTTCCAGAGCAGCCTCAACTCTTCCATAATTTCAGGCGACATAAACTCGGTTTATTGACTTAGCGTGATCATGATAGTCTCCTGGTGGAAATTCCATGGTAATATTTGTTCCCGGCGCAGAATCTAGATAGAGGTTGGAAAAGGCACCTCGATGTTTAATTACTATAATAAATACTCAACTGAAAATTCATTCCATACTCGTCCGCCTATTCGGTATACTTCTATCTACTCTATGATGTTCCATCCCTCGAGCTTTTGGCATCGTGCCATTTAGAGATGCTTCCAATGACAATGTCAGGCACATGCTCATCACAGTTCTTCGTATCAACGATATCGCTAAAGATCGTCAGTTTACGCTCATATGCAGAGTGATGGGGATTACTTACTATTTTTCGCCATTATATTGCATGCTACACTCATCGTCAAGATATCGTAACCGCTCTGTCCCTATAGGATCGCGACCGAATTGGATAAACTGAAACATGAGAGTAGACGGTGGCTGTCCACACTTGGTCAGGCGCTTAATTGCTCTCTGAATCACAAACTGCACTTGGTCGGCACCAGGCTCCCAGACTCCATCCGTGTAAATGTATATGCTCGTCGGTTTTACCTCTTCTCCAACGAGCACTCGGTTGAGTATCGAGTCGAGACAATTTCGCATGTTGCAAGTCCCGTCGATGGTCTTCATCTTGCTGATTGCCTTCTCGACCTGGGAACTTGTCTTGCATATCTTGGGGGTCTTAGCGACATCCGAGGCGAAATAAAGTTCCATGCCGTCAATATCAGTCACTTTGGCAACGTAGCTGATGACCCTAGAGGTTTTGCTAACTTTAGGCTTGTGCTCCTTCATTGAGGCAAAGTTATCAATAACGATGATCTAGATCTGCGCATTAGTTAATCTGCGGTGTAATGGGAAAGAAAGAACCGACCTGATCGCGTCCTTGGAAATCGTCAATCTTGCTCCGAGCCTCGTGCATGCCCGGAAGCCCCATAATATCAGAAGCCTTCAGACCGGACGGATTGCCAAAGAAGCTAAAGCTGTCTTTCGCGTCCAGCATACGATACACCTCATCTACCGTTACCTTACGCTCTGTGGGTGTGGAGCCTTTGGAATGTCCGTTTGTTTGCTCGTTGTCCGTTGAATTTGGGGATCGACCTCGGACGGACGGTGTTGGCGATCCATCAACTGGGGACTGGCTCAGAGACGTTCTATCTGAAAACATATTCTGGTCACCGTGCTGCAATGGTATGGGTGGTGCTAACGTGGCTGATTGAGATGGCCCAGGTACTGTTGCCGACTTTCTAACTGAGCCTTGAGCTCGATTAGAGAGTGGTTCTCGGGTCCACTTTGAGGGATTCGATGAAGGTGAAACCCATCCTGACACGGTATCTGGGGGCTGTGACGGTCCGTGAAGTTTTTCAATCCCTTTCTTTGCCCGTGTTCTGAGTTGCATCGCATTCAATCGCTCATTGGCATCCGTGAGCATAAATTCGAGGATAAAGTTACTCAAGAATGGCGATAGCACATCGTTACCTCTCTTGTGCTGAAGTGCCAGGTTGTGAAATTCTTGAACTGCGGGAAGTCGCTCGATGCCGTCATGAAAGAAAGAATCATGGTTTGCATACTTCAGATCTGTTTCTCCAGAGATCTCCGCTCTTCTTCTCAAACGGTAGTTCTCGCGACCGATCTCACCCTGAATAGACCAGATGAGCACATCGCTGAATACGGCACCCAACGCCCAGATATCAGCAGTGGGTGGCACATTTGTCCTGACGAGCTCTTGGACAGAAAAGTTGGCATAACTCTCTGGAGAAACTGTTGATGGTTGAATTAGCTCCTGGTGCGAGGGATCCTGAAGGAGTACTTACTGTATGTCCTATTCCCTCTGTTCTCTGTCGCCATTGTCCCACTCGAAGTCGAAACCCTCCCCATCTCGGCCAATCCAAAATCCGTTAACTTGAATTTCACATCGAATCTCGAGTCCTTATCCTTCTGCGGAAAGACTAGGATGTTTGTGGGCTGTATATCCTGATGTACTCTGGGCCTGGTTAGGACTCTGTATTCTTGTTTAGGAACGACGGCAACTCACCCTCCGAGATACCACTGTGACGAGTCATCAGGTCTATAAAGGTCATGCAGAACCTCTAGAGCATCGAGTAGCTTTAGTAAGCGACTCCAGAGTGTATATGTCTCATCTGGGGTCACAGGCGGTGGGACATTCTCTATGAAGTCCAAAAGTGACCCTCCTGCCGCATATTCCAGGACAATAATAGCCTTTTTCCTTCCCTCGAATGAGAATGAACCGAACTGTTTGGCAACATATTTACTATCTTTGGGCTTGAGCTTGGCGTACACATTGCTCTCGGCTTTATAGAGGTCCTCTGCGTTAGGGCCTTCGTATACCTTAAAAACAACGGGTTCATTCTGCTTATCATTAGCGCTAAGCTAAAATCTCACCTTTCAATCGGAACGTACCGCTGATGTTACAAAGTTACACTCATTGTGCAATTGGACTTTGTACAGCTTGGCTGTGTCGAGACCGCCACGTTTCTTCGTGAGGGCTTCCCCATATGTGACGGGCAAAATGGTCTTGGACGGCAATATGCGCTTGTAAATGTTTTCAACTGTAAAGTTCAATGGCTGAAACATCCATTGCTCCTGCAAAAATAATCCGGTCCAGCGAAATTGGTAAGTGAATGTGTCGCTATCAAAGGGGAGGTGGCGATCATTCAAGCCTTTGACGTTTTGGGAGAAGAAGGAAATCTCTCGAGGTTCGCCAATGTAGACCAGGATCGAGAATATGTGGAGAAAGTTCTTGATGATCATGTCCGAACTTTGATCAATAGGGGGTTGGTAGGTGTTAAGAATGGCATCAACGCGTTTGGTTGTCCAGTAGCTCTGGAGAACGGAGGAGGGGACGTATGAGACATTCTTGTCCTCTCCATTCACGGCAGCAACAAGGTTTTCCCTCACGTGGTCACTGAACTGCTTCAAGAGTAGCGATGTCATGGCAGCTGAGTGTTTCTGAATAAGTATTCGTTGAATCAAAGATGTAGGTTAACTGTTGAGATCCGAGGGGAAGAGAAGGCGTGGTCGACGTTGCCACCACACGGCGATCTGTACTAGGGTATATATAGATTAGTATATAGTAACGTATCAAGGGGAATTGAAATTTTGTTGTGGGCGTGCCTTCTATCGGATTATAAGCACAAATTGTCGGTGGTCAGCCGATAAGCCCTGTCAGGAGCCTAGGCGTTTGTCACAACCGCGCCTCATTCATCAACCCTTGATTCCACGAGGGTTCGTAGCTGTGTTGATTAGGGGGCTATGTCGTTCGTTGCCTCGTTCTCCTCGTCTGCCTTGTTAAAGTCCTGGTATCCAAATGCAGTAAAGTTATCCCAACATCTGCAAACCGTTGAGCCCTTCACGTTCATGAGCCAGTCATGGCTGACCATACGGTTACACAAAAAGGCCCTCGGGAATATCTGCCTTACAATAAGCCCGAGATAAAGAGGCAACATTGCGCCTTGCAGCCTGAACAAGAGGAACAATGGACCAGTTTCAACCACCACTCAAATAATAATGTATGTACCTATTTCTCACCACTCTATAAGCATGTCAGCCTTGGCCATGGGTCCTGTGTATCCCCAAGTAGCTTCAAGGCTGAACGAACTCCTTATTATCCCATGCCTCTTTATGATGTTCTCAGACATTCCCCACTTCCATCTCCTCCTCCTCCCTTTTCCGAGCCCTACGAGCCAAGTACTTAAAAAATACTACCCAAAGAACAAATGTCATGAACATAAGAGGGAAACATATAGCTGCAAACAGCTTAAATGCCCCAGGATGGAACTTGACAGCGCCGACAACGTCATTCCCTTCGTTGATCTGTACAAGCCCGCTTTGGAAGAATGCCTGTGGAAAAAAGGCAACCGTGTCAGCCCGGCCCGGCCTCACAAGTGTCTCAGACTCAGATGTACTTACAGCTACAAAGGTGCCGGGCAGAAATGCAAGTGTGACACATGTTATGACATGCATCGAGATCGTCTCCTTTTCTGTCTTATAGGCAATCTTCTCCATCTTGTCTGATTGGATACGCGAACTCTCGGTGAAGAGATGACTGACTTGTACACTTCGGTACTGCAGGATACCATCAAACTGGAAAAATGACGGGTCAGTTTTTGAGGTTGGGGAAACGGGTGATCGGGTAACTTACCAGGACCTTTCCCTCTTGTAGCCAGGCTATCAGAGAATCGACTTGGGTAACTCGAATCTCAAGATTCTTTCTGATTCGTTCTACCTGTCGGTAAAATGCAGCCAGCTCATGTTTACATGATGTCTTGATCTCACTTGGGAAGTTATCCCTGTTTACCAAATCTTGATAGTGTTCCAAGATATCTCGGAGAGTTTGCCGATTAAGATTTATGACCAAGCGGAAACCTTCGAGCTGTTCGCCGAGATAATGCAGATTCTGCACTTCATCGAAGGAGAAACTGTCGAGAACCATGAGGCTCTTGAGTTGCTTGTCGATCCCTTCGTCTGCCTTATTTACCGGAACCTCCACTTTCTCGGAAGCCACAACAGCGGCGCTTAGCCCCTTCTTGGGACTAGGGGACAGGTACGACATGACCGGTTTTCGTATGCTGCTCTCAGGCTTGGTCCAGGCCTGGCTCAGCGTGTTTGGCTTTTTGTCTGTCTGGTTAGTCAAGGCCCGGTGCGTCCAGGCTCGCTTGATAGCGGCCGCACGGAAATCAGGCTGCTGATCGACACGGGCTGTCTTTGCCTTTTTCAGAACTTTGCGGATTTCCTTCTCTAAATCATTGATGCATTGTCTCCAGGATTCGTCACACCACTCCAATTGGATCAGATGGGTCAGCAGAGTCACCGAAAAGGACCTTGCCAAGCTATCGGCTGGAGTCGAGCTGAAAGCGGGATCGTCAGCCAAGGCTTCCCTGATTCTTTCTTGCATAAGACTATTGGTTTTGACATTTAGCCAAAAGGCCTTCCCCGTAGTAAGATCATATCTATGGTGGACAGCCATTTGGCGGATGTTCCAGGTTGGTACACCCTCGGGGCCTGTGGATTGCTCCACGGAGCGCAAGAGATACTGTACCACATGTTCGCTGCCTGATCGACCAAGCCTGGGAATGGGTAGTGCCTTTTGAGCGGGGAAATCGAGAGTGTCAAAGCTGTGGAAACCAGTCATATGGTAATCTGCGGGTTCTTTGCTGAGGCCAAAAGAAGATACGAAGTTCAGGAAGCTCACGGCTATTTGAAAGAAAGAAGATATGAATGAAAAGCTTTCAATTGAGCAATTCAATGGTGAACGTGAGTCGTTGGATTCTAGGAAGCTGGCAAATCTCAGTATAGGTGACGGTCACAGTTGGGGTCCAGTAAATACATCATGCAACAGTGGGGATCCTGTCGATTTTGGCGGAGATGGTTTCGGAGATCAGTGGGGTTCCGAACAACAACTTCGGTATTACCTGGGATATTTATATTAGATAGCAGCTGGTATATTGAAAGAGGCATCTTACTATTAACATTATCACTTGGCTCGAGGATAAGAATTTTTTCTAGACTTGCGTCGAAGAGTTTCCCTTTGGACTTTTGCAGAGACTGGCGATGGCTTTCGAGAATGCTCCGGCGTTGAAGGGGCGTCAAAAGGTTGCAGGGGTATTCATGCGACACCCTACAGCAATCAGTGTGCAAGTCATAAGTATCCATTGATGGGAATTGAGTGGAAAGAAAAGATTGAGAGATATTTTAAATCCAGAACTAACATTTCCTGACGCGACCAAGACCTCAAGTTTATACTCATGACAGTCTTCAATCTGTGTAAACAACAAACATTGTCAAGCGTGGTCGAAAATGCCTATCTGCACCCCCAATAAAGCGTGGCCACTATTTAAACTACAAAACAAACAACGTTACTGAAATGCACCCCCACCGCCCCTGTACACCCAATTCCTACGGCCAATGCTTCTTCCCGCGCAACTTGTATATCTCCAAGTCGTCTTCCTATCGGGTGACAATCAACATCAAGTAAATATGAATTCCGGTACGACATACCTCTGTCAGTTCTCTATCATCTGGCAAATTAAAGACAAACTGTCCGTTCTTGCACTTCAATTTGTGTGTCAGCTGTAAGCCTCTTCGTGTTCACGTTACAGTACGAAGGGGGCTCACTTCAACAACAATGGTGTTGTCGCCAAACTTGTTCCGTAACCAGGCTTGAAAGACGGTTGGGGCTAGCTTGTAGTCAGGGTAATTGACCTCAGGCATCGTCACTGTCGCAGCACATGGGCGTAAGGCAGATTCGTCGGGATTATGCAGCGTAATAGATCGGTGGCAAGGCAGACTACGAAGACCATACACGAGTTTAAATGCCTTACAAACGAGCCAGGGGCTTGAAGATCCGAGTACTATTCAGCAGAGCCTCATTTTCAATCACTAGAGTCGGGCGCTGAGCAGTTGTTGGTCATGGATTTGCACTAATGTAGAACAACAACGCCCATCACACTATCACATGCAGTTGAGCCAATTAAGAAGTGACACAGCACACCTTCTACAACAGAAAATGGTCACGAGGCATTACTCTATGTCTCGGCTAGGTTACCGTCCAATACCGCCATGTGTTTGTATCAGCCAACTTATGCTTGTACTCAACAAGGAGGTGGTTGGATAAATTTCCATAGCCAGCCTTCGACAATAACTGACGAAACCAAGCACTACTTACATCTTCTACAAATTTACATACAAGTTGGGGTATTCCTTAACAGACACAACGGGCATTGGCCCCCACAAGGTTTAAGTTACACTGTCTCGAGATAGATCAAAACAAAACAAAGTTAAGCCGCATCGCTCAGTCGTGAAATTCTATCCAGCAGAGGAATTGAGAAAGTTTGTTATTTCAAACTAAACATGACGCTTTCAAGAATGCAGTTCTAGCTCTACCCTTGCTATCTTGAGTGGGAAATCCATTTCATGGAAACCCCGGGAATACCTTGAATGAATGGTAACGGAGGCTGGCCCCTTGAATCCTTATCTCTCAGTGCATACTTGATCTCACTGGAACTATGACGTATGTATCTCCTGTGACACCACTACCGCTTTGGGCACGTACTGGCTCATTGTCTGAAACCACAACTCATCGACTTATACAGGCAAAAAGAGCCCCATTGAGTGGCTTGTACGCATTTGTAACCCAAGACCGCTGTGATCGACCTCGAATATGAAATTGTGATTGTCGGACCCAACTTTAATAAATGATCGCAGTTTCAGAAAAATATCATAGGGATGGTCGTGGCCTCTTCGGTCCCATAAAGGATTCCCGGGCAAAACCTCATCAGCGAGCTCGACGAAGATTCTTCCCATAGAACACCATTATCAGCGGCGGAAAGAGGTGCAGATACCTTATCTTGAAGTAATCTATAACCATATAAAGTACATCTCCTTAGCATGATCTTCTTATCTCAAGTCAACTTGAAGGGTGAGGCCTGAGGGCTCGAGCCGTTCTTTCCAGAGTGCACTGAATAGAGCTACTACTTTCACGTGTAAAGTCTGTAGCGACAGGTTCTGAGAGTGAATGGTCACGCCAGAGATGTCGAGGATGACGGTAGTTGCTGTTGTTAGGTATCATAACCCTATCTCTTGACTACGTACTCCTGAAGGCACTAAACGAACAATTGCTTTAATTGCTGCTCCAAACGTAATCATCACAGGTAAACTCCAAGTACAACATGTTTGTTGTGTCCAACGCCTATAACTAAACTTACTTGTAATTCCCATCCCTCTTACCGCAGACCTTGCGCCACAAGCCTGCATAGGTGTCATATAAGTAGGCCTCAATTGGTTTCACCTATAGGTGGGCGGTAATCATATCTCACATTAACAGCCTGGTTTTTTAAAGTCTGTTACCCCCACCCTCTCCCATTCTGGTGAGGAAAGCACTTCTAACATCGAGATAATTTTGCTTTTATTCCAAGCGCGGTCTATATCATGGCGGAACGAGTGGACTACTCATATGCACCGATAAGACAAAATCAGTTACGGTTATTGAAATTCGTCCGCGATGATACCTGCATTTCAGCTGTTCTCAAGACATTTTCGCTTGATAAGCCGCTTCCACCATGTTACTCTTTGAGCTACACCTGGGCTACCGATGGAAGTCCCATCCAAAAACGCTGGAGCATCGTAATAAATAAACAAAAGCTGCCAGTTCTACATCTGCCGTCGAGTAGCTCACCCCTTGGCCTCAAGGCGCTGATGAAGGGACGTAATGAGTCGTGGTGGATCGATTCAATCTGTATCAATCAGGCCGACTTGGAGGAGAGGGCGCAACAAATACGGCACATGACGCGCATCGATTCACAGACTGAACAGGTCATCATATGGCTTGGAGAGGAATCAAAGGATAGCAATATTGCCATGGACTTTATCCGATTTCTCGATAGGGTTTCTCGAGAAAGGTATAATGTGCAACAACTTCGCCGCACACTATTGCAAACCGATGAATACCGTCCTCAATGGATAGCACTCAAGAATGTTATCTCTCGGAGATGGTGGTCAAGACTTTGGAATGTGCAGGAGTTTGTACTCCCTCCGAGTATTTCATTCTGGTGCGGTACACGCATTGTGAGCAGAGTCGCCGTCTGCCGCAGTATAAGGATGTCCGACAAGTGTACTGCAATTGGCATCAAGGAGACTCCTGGTTTCACTCATGATAATAACAGGAGGAGAGCATGGGGTTTATATAAGGTCATGAAAAATGGCGAAACAAATGTGACCCTTTCCCTTCCAGCATTGACCGCCTATTTTTGCTGTATGCAGGCAACAGATGATCGAGATCGGCTGTACGGCTTGATGGCCCTTACTACCGACAAATCGCTTCCAGAAGTCGATTATTCCTTGAGCACCCAGGAAGTCTACTTGCGTTTCACCCAAGCTTTCATAGCACGCTGCAGGTCGTTGGACATCATATCGTTTGCTTCGATATACAAAGCACCCCGTGGCTCTTCTTGGCCATCTTGGGTGCCTAAATGGCAAAATGGGACGACCTTCGTGGCCCCCCTGATGGTGAGCCAAAGTTCCAAGACTCATATAGGAAACCTACGGGGCCCGGCTTTCCTTGAATCCGACCCCTCCGTCTACTATTCTGCATGCGGGGATATAGGCGCTATGTACGCGTTTGAAGGCTCCGCACTTCTCGCTCATGGGGTCATAATTGATGCCGTCGATGGGTTAGCAGGATCCAGTCATTCCCAAATAGTCCAAAGTTCTGAACAGGAGGGCATTCCGCGGCCAGGAAATTCTGATCACTTGTCCTCGCCAAGCGACATACTTATGAGCGTATGCAGAAGCTTGGTATTGGACCGAAAAGATCGATATTTACGATATCCTATGCCGACTGTCGAATTCTTTCAGGACTTCATGCACCTCCTTACGCCGCTCGTAACTAAAACCCACCACTCTACTCCCCAGGAGCTACGGGAGTGGTTTTCTTGGACAGCATCCCTTCAGATCCAAGGTCGCAGTCTTGAGAGCATTTTGATCGAGGAGCTCCAGCCCAACCTCGGTGCCTCAGATCCTGCCCCCAATCAGAATGAGTTTTGTCACGATACTTTCTTTGGAAGGTTTTATGACATGATTGTCAGGGGGTCACTCCGTCTGATGGTGAGCCGTAGTGGGCGTATTGGCATGGCTACAGAAAAGGCCAGAAAGGGAGACTTGGTTTGTGTATGTTTAATTGTAGTGTCCCTTTGCTCCTCCATAAAGATAAGGATCAGGATACATTTACTTTTATTGGCGAGGTCTTTCTTGATGGATACATGAATCGCTTGGCCGTAGTACGCAATGACCATTCCACACGGAAATTCCATATTCTTTAATAAACTGTGCATTTTTTCTTATATTATGATCGAATACCCCAATATTACGAACTGGCTTGGTATCAATAACTTTCGTCTCTTTCGAGCACTCCTTTGAAGAACCAGACTCGTTTGGTCTACGTGCCTTCGTGATAAGGAGTCTGGAGGTTTCAGAAGTTGGCAGATTATTCAAGTCTAGCTAGGCAATATTGACAAGTTCCAAAGCAATGTGTAAGGCTTCATTCAATCAAGCTAGTTGTGCATGATGTTGTAAATATTTCTATAAAGCTTCTAGTAAAAGTTAGAATAACGACAGGAGAGAATATATAGAGAAATGAACGACAAGCCCAAGAGAAGCTAACCATATGCCCGTATCATATGCTCCTCATACCATATTCTAGAGTATCATATTATATAAAAACAGAAACCACAAAGAAAAGGGAAAGCCACATTATTGAGCAGTACCTGATGACCAAAACCTAGTTCGTGTAATGGGCAACGTAGCCGACTTCCATCATACTGCCATAACCATCGCAGGTGTTTCCGTTAGGATATCCAGGCTATACAATCGGTCAGTTCGTTTCAAAGAGTCTGAACAACTTGATAACTTACCCAAGTGCCACCAACAGCAACATTGAGGATGAAGTACACTGGGCTGCGGCACAATCTATTCCAGACACCTTCATTGTTGATTCTGGCACCGGATATCTGGTGGAACTGCCGTCCGTCCATATACCAAGTAATAGTCTCGTCTCGCCAGCTGCTCTTGGCTCGGTTGAACTCAATCCTCCATGTATGCCAGCTCTGATCTGGAATACCGATGCTGCCACCAATTCCAGTACCTTCGTTGCAAATTCCACCAGGATAGACATCGCAGTGTGTAGTTCCGTAACCGGTCAGCTGGCCATTGACAGTCTCCATGATGTCAAGCTCGCCACAGGAAGGCCAGCTACCACCGTTACGTAAAATGTTGCCAAGCATCCAGAAAGCGGGCCAAATTCCTGCTTTGTTGTTGATAGAGCAGGTACCAAATCGTATGATGGCCTCGGCCCGAGTGACTTTGCCAGCCTGGGGCGTGAAGACATATTTACTCTCAACGCGCCCGGAAGTCCAGCCTTTCGGCATCGAGGAGTCGCGCCATGGGACAAGCTGGAGAGTGTCACCGCCACTTCGCTGGAGGTTACGAGTAGACGAAGTATAGACTTCGAGCTCTGCGTTAACGTTTAGATCTCCCGTTATGATATTCCATCTGCTTGTGTCAGGCAGAGTGCCGGCTGCGCCAGTGAAAGGATCTTGCCAGACTCGTGTGAATCCACTATAGCCTGGAGCATCCCAAGCAAGGGTTGTGAGTGGAAAGAAGGGCAAAAGTGTAAAGACTTGCTTGAAAAACATCTTGAGTATGATCAACAGGACTTGTGTCTAGTGTTTGAACATGTATTGGATGGTGTCTAAACGAAAACCTTGACGCCGACTTTTTTACTTTTATAACATAGGGGATAGAACGGAATACGTATCTAGATATAATTCATCTGTTATAGCTCTATCGCCATGGGGCATGGACAGCATGCTGCAAATGCCAGGGCCGCAACATCTCATGGGTTGCTTTTTGATATTGGCGGATCTCCACGGGTACCTTGCAGCATATCATGACGCTGGCGAATAGATCTAGTGATTTTGTCATTTCCAAGACTAAAGTCTTGGGTTAATATCAAGCTTAAACCATATGGCATTTTCGCATCCAAGCACTATGAAACAAGGGATCATTATCTGGCCAGAAATAGTCACAGTCAATCTCTCAGTGACCTGTTAAACAAGGATACCCTACGTTTTCCGCTGATCAAGTTGCGTGACCTATCATAGATCTCGCGAGTTAATTTTATGCCCGATATCCCTGCTAGGGGGATCTTACAGAAGAGGAAACTATCCCGGGTTGGCTGATTAGCATGATTGGTTGGAAATCTGGGGATAGCCGCATGGTCATTTGATTCGCTGGAACATTGTTTCACTCGGCAGTACCTTAATATGTGGAAAGTCTTGAAGCTGACCTGTTCATGGGCTTGGATTTATATGGCACGAGTTAGGCTGTTTCTCATAAGTACCGGTTTCACAATCGTCCAACTGACGGTTGGCATTATCTTCAGTCCTACTCATTTCAGATCAAATAATTTACTCTTGATTTTATTTTCGATCAAGTGAATCTGTGGCTTCGGACACTAATCGCCGATGCAAAACGCTAAATTGAATACCCTGTAGCTTGCAATACTTTTTCCCACGCACTATCACAACCCATCAAAAAGACTCTCCAAGGTCAGCCGATATAGCCAACAGTGCTGCTCCCCACATCGCAGCCAATATCGAGCTAGCGGAAAACCACATGTCGGGTCCATCGACCTTACCAATACTGAATGCGTAGATTTCAACATGCCAGATATGAAACTCAGCACTGACATACGTTGCCCATCGAAGACTTCTCGCCTGTGGCATTTTCCCATATACAGCCCCTATGCTGGTGAGACCTAAGCAAACACAAGTATCACAGGAGGCAAGAATAAAAGTCTTATACTAAACAAATACCCTATCCTTCAATTCTGACCTCTTTTTATTCAAGCTCTCAATCGACTCAAAGCCATAAACTACACTAGCCCAAATATAAAGTAAAATACTGGAATCATTTGCCATGGTGCAGAAGGGAGCCAAGCACCGTAGCCAAGGAGCGATCTCAACCGTAAATTGAACAGAACAGCCTGATGACAATAACAAAAAGCATCGAAAGAATTACTGAAATGCTGTCCAGCCTATCGTGCAGTTTGACATGGCGAGGCATCGTATCTCGAGTGAAATCCATGACAAAGCCTTCTCTACTTATCATTCCATAGTCTGCACGAGCATCGTAGTGTTCCCGTCCAAAAGACTCAGCAGCGGAAGAATTGGTCAGGTAAAGGCCAAGAAAAACAGCAAACCATAAGCCACCAGAGGTACCAAGAGCTGTAGCGCCACTGATAACAACTCCGGCGGTGATGATCAAGAGGATGTAAACCCACAAGCCATGCGCCTGGATTGGCTCATACGCCAAGTTGTAGCTCGGTGGAAGTGTAGCTGCTCGTAGCTTAGCTGTCGAAGTTGGAACGAGGACCGGATTTGCCCATTGCCTTTCAGGACTGTTCTTGGAAGTATTCGGTCCCTCAGGAATAAAGCGAGCAACTATCAGCGTTACAATGCCGCTTGGGTACTATCCAGTGTCACTCTTAGGTATCTGGGCCAAACATGTGGCGAAGAGACCGAATATTATAACCCATGTCGACGTAAGGGGCTGAAGGAGTCGTAATAGTAGGGACGACATGCTGTACTGTATTTATGATGAGTTGTAGAGGGATAACAATGTGATCAAGGCCCGGGTCGATGAAGAGAGATGGCGAAAAGAAAGGTATAAAAATAGTGAGATCACAGCTCGACGTCTATTTTCAACTGCGTTCCCCGTGACGTTAGGTCTGTACTGTGACATAGTTGCCCGAGTTATCTGGTGGCGGCTTATCTGCTCATTAGTTATATGCAGTCCAAAGTAGCAGCTCCAACACACTGCATACCACCACCAATCAAGTTCTGTTCTCACCGATACTAGAGATAGCAGTTGCGCAATCACGAAGAAAACTAGAATTACAATGAGTGTGGCAGTGTGTCATTGGTTTCATGGTCAGCAGTGCATTTTCAGCTCAGCGCTGGGCTGCTATGGAAACTATTAGGCAACGACGCCATCCCTTTCACATACAGGTCTAGATAGGCATAATACTGGTAACAAACGATTTCTAGTAACGGAGACCTTATAATGGAGTTCACATTTGAAACCAGCAAGCGACAATAAATACAGTAAATGAACAACTGCTAGTCAGAAGGTTCTAACCACGAGAGCTAATGCTTCATCCACCTCCGGGTTATAGCTTTGACTGCAAAAACTTCAAGTCTCGTGGAGTAACCACTTCTGCCATTATTTCCTCCCTCGATCTTTCTACATCCTTGTGCACGAGCTCTGAATACAGTTGTTGAATCCTCTCCGTTACAGCACCTCTTTTACCATCACCAATCGTTCGCCCATCGATTTCCGTGACGTGAATCTGTGATGGAAACGTGCCGGTACAAAAGGCCTCATCTGCGCCGTAGGCCTCAGTGAGTGTAAAGTCAAGTTCTCGAACCGTGATTCCGTTAGCTCGACAGACATCAATGGTCTTTTGGCGAGTAATTCCTTGCATCTGATTATCCTTTGTGGGAGCCCAAACTTCATCCCCGCGAACGATAAAGAAGTTGACTGAGTTGCAAGTTTTGACGAAACCTCGAAGATCAAGCATCAGAGCCTCGTCAACGTTCATAACATTCGCGTGGATGCATGCTTGGACATCTGTGGCCTTTGAGATGTGATTCCACTGCTCGTCCTTCACATCAGGTGGGCCACGACGAACCCATGTTGTGGCGAGTCTCAACCCCCTGGACTTGGAGCTCGGGTCAACCGCTTTTGACTCTGGAATGATGACGATGAGGGGAAGACCGATGTTGACGCGAGGATTTTGGTACGGAGTAGCCTTTAGACCACGACTAACGACAAGTCGGATGTGAACATGCTCATCATCGCCCATATCATTTGCGTCAAGTGTCTTGTGGATCAAGTTAAGAAGATCTCCTTTCGATAGACCGAGATCCATGTACATTGCTTTGGCTGATTGAAATAGACGGTTGATATGCTCCCGGGCGAACTGGACGCGGCCTTTGTTTGCGCGAATGCCTTCCTTGACGCTTGTTAGTGTATGGGAGATATTTGGACATGGTCAAAACTGACCCAGATGCCATCGCCGATTAAGAAATTTGAGTCGAAAACGGACACTACCGCTTCGCCTCGTGGCACTAATTTGAACTGTCCACTGACGCCATCACGAATACCAACCTGGGTTGGGATAGTCAGCTACTTCTTGTGCGCAAGCTAAGTCGGGGGAATAATTACTTGAATAGTTGCATTTTTGGCATTGGGGACTGAGCTGTGTGTTGAGCCTCCAGAGCCACTATCTCCCTGCGTTGTGTTTGTCATACTGGCTGTGGTTGTTGGAGCTCGTGTTATGTTATGTTGTGTTATGTTTAATAATGGGAGCATTAGTTCGTGATCCGGGGACAGAATGATACAATCGTATTTAATTCTCTCGGTAAGTTTGAGAGAAATTATAACAACCTGGTGTCTGTCTAGCTCCACGTCCATCAGAAGGCAATTTGGGTTTTCTATGGGACTAGCCGACGTTTCATACCTCGTTTACCCCTGGACTGTAACCTGACGTGATCACCTATCCGCTTAATCGTCATCAATACAGGTCCTCGTTCGCTCGCTATAATCCCTAAACCCAGTCTATCGTGGGTAAAAAGACGGGGCGATAGTGCTTAGCGCCTCCGTGGTGTCCTAGCGGTTTGTTCAGGCATGAGACTTGCACCCAAAACAAGGAACCGCAACAATAAACTCTCCATACTCACGAAATTGACTCCACTAAACAGCCTGAGAAACTGATCAATCATCTAGCTACCATGTGCAGGTTGAAGAACTCATAAAACCAATGCCACCAATGCTTTGTTGGCTGTTGACTTGAGTTACCTACCTATTCTACAACCATCTTCCACCCACACTATGTCGCTCACTTCAAACGCTGCTGATGGCGCGGCCAAAGATGTGGTCTCGTCGATTGCTTCCGATCACGATCGCGAGGAAACTCCTCAGTTGACCAAGGCCCAGTCACAGCGTCTACTTCTCAAAACCGATCTAGTCATCATGCCACTCGCTGTTGTCAGTATGACACTTGCTTACTTAGACAAGGTATGGCTATCCTTTCCACACAATTACAACCAATTGACCACCAACTTGGACAGAATGCCCTAGGGTATGCGGCCATCTTTGGTATCAAAGAAGACGGCCACCTCAAGGCTCAAGATTATAGCTGGCTGAGCAGTATTTTCTACTTTGGTTACTTGGCCATGGAGTTCCCCAATATCTGGTTGATGACCAAGATCCCCATCGGCAAATACGTCGGAGGCTGCCTTGTCCTCTGGGGAGCTTCCCTCTGTCTCATGGCACTTTGCCATAATTTTGCAGGCCTAGCAACTATCAGATTTCTTCTCGGTGTTTTCGAGGCAGCTGTTTTGCCTTGTATGATGATCATCAACTCCATGTGGTACTTGCGAAACGAGCAACCTCTTCGAACGGCCTTTTGGAATAACACATTTGCTGGCGTATTTGGAGGTATCTTATCTTATGCGATTGGAAAGATTAACGGCCCACTATCGACTTGGAAGGTTAGCCAAATGCCCTCTCAAGCCATGTTTTGATGCTGATATCGGAGTATATGTAGTATATATTCATCATCTATGGCGCCTGCACTATACTTGTTGGATCCCTCGTCTTCTTTGCCCTTCCAGACACTCCATCAAAAGCATGGTTTTTCACCGAAGAGGAGAAGAAACTTGCCACGATCCGTCTTGCACGGAACCAGACTGGTATCGAGTCAAAGAAAGTTCGTTTTAACATTATTCCCGCCCGTCTTGATCGTGAGCACTAACAAGATCGCAGAAATTCCAAACAGCTCACATCCTGGAGTCGCTCCGTGACCCCAAGTGCTACTGCATATGGCTAGGCGCTCTCGCTTATGCCATTACCAACGCAGGCGTCACAAACTTCAACCCGCTTATCATCGCTGGCTACGGCTTCAGCAAGACAAAGACTGTTTTGATGGCAACCCCACAAGCAGCTGTGGCCATGGTCAGCCAGGCAACTCTCACCGCCATTGCGTTCTTTATCCCAAATTTGAGATGTATCTTCTGGATTGGCGCTGCTCTTTTGGGTCTCGTTGGAGCTATCATGGTACACTCGCTGGATGTTGTGGCTCAGAGAGATGCTTCCCTTGCTGGTGTTTACCTCATGGGATTTTACAACGTTCCTTTCATCTTTATGTTGAGTCTTTCTTCGTCTAACACCGCTGGTGCGACCAAGAAGGGCTTTATGGGCGTTTCTATCGCAATTGCATACGGTATTTGACGTCTCATTCTCATTCTATTCTTCATTTTAAGTCTAACTGTTGTTTGCAGCTTTGGGAAATATTATCGGTCCCCAATTCTTTCTTGATAAGCAAGCACCTACATATGCCCTCGGTATAGGGTCGATGCTCTGTGCATTTGCCTTGATGGCTGCTACTGGCTTGGCGTATTATTTCTTTTGCGCTTTGGAGAATAAGAGAAGAGATAGACAATATGGTAAAGCCCATGATGATACTGATGTTGGATTGGAAGCGGAGAGGGACGATAAGACGGATTGGCAGAACCCTAACTTTCGCTACACGTATTGATTGTAACGTCTCAATGTTACATAGTTCATCAATTTATAATGAATTTACAAGTGTCGAATCATCTAATTTAATATTTGTGATTCGTGGCTGGCGCAATTCCGATCTGCTATTGCGTCAATCTGCTGCCCCACTCTCTTCGAGTGTCTTAATGCTCATCGTGTACTCCGTACAAGACAGACTAAGGTCTGCAATAACACGGCTTGTGTCTCATATTCTTATTCAGTATTGAAGATTCTTCAGGATCGAATCAGTGATCTTGAGGCAAGGCTGCAACTGGCTCCGACACTGAATGATAGAGTCCTCGAAGGAACGTCCACGAGCCGATCTACACATAAAGACCGAAGAGGTAGGCTTTCTCATAACTGGGGGATCAGATCTGTACTCTGGGAGTCCACCGTGTTCAAAGTTAACCTGTTATTATATTGCTATTTGACCTTAACCTAATGAAAGTTTCCTTAACGGAACTTTCAATAACTGACTTCAGCGGGAAGAGGAGGCAGGCTATTAACTTATTTATACTTACTAATATTATAGCAGAACCTTGTAGGTTTAATTATTTACTATAGAAGCGTTAAGATATAATTTAATATAAATATTATATTCTTCTTAATCTTATAAAGCCTCAAGCTTATTTCTTTATCTATAGTCTACACCTTCTCTCTAACTCCGGCCGACACAAATTGGACTAGGTCAACTACCGTCGGGTTGATGTTCTCCCGTTGGAAAGTTCAACATAATATCAAACTTTTGTCTACTTTTTCTTCTAATCGTTTATAATTATTAAATTTAGTGGCCCTTATTAAAGGTATGAGTGGCACTGATTTATTATTACACTCAAAGGAGTTGCGATGACCTATGCGTGTGAGATATCTTCGCTGCGGTGGTAAATGCTTTGAGGTGCAGAACATTTCAATTCTACATCACCCCCACGCCGAGTATAACCGCATGATAGTAAAGGATGAATGTGTGCATTGATAGTACTCGCTTGTTCAGGCAGTTAAATAGTCAATCCTGGCACAATAAACGTCAGGGGGTAAATCTATACACGTAAATGATACTGACAGTGCTTGGCACCTGGCGGTCCCCGATATGAATGTTTTGGCCACTTGCAGCTGGACCTTTACACTGCACGCCAATGGCCCCATATTTATAGACAATAAGTCACTGACGTTGCAAACCCATCAACAAAACACAACACCCGCAAGGCAATATCTTCACTTCGCGCACTCATTATAGCAACTTCACGTCGTAACCACCAGTACGATACCACCAGTACAAGATTTCTGCCCTCTTACACATCGCAGAAATGTCGCGTCACGGAAACCACGACATGAACATGCCTAAAGCCGCCTTTGACGCTGGCCTCCTGATATACCTGGGCAACATATCCTTGGACGGTAGCAAGGAGGAGTTTGACGCATTTCTCCTCGAGAATGGCATCACAGTTTCCAAGTTCTACTGGCCTCTGGGTGACCCTCTTCTTCGGCCTATTGGATGGCCGCACCCCGGACATTGCATCGTGGAGCTTCAGTCTTACGCCGAGATTCGAAACATGACCACCAAGCTGAGCAATGCTCGTTTCAAAGGACAGCAGATCTTTGTAACCTACCCCAGGGAACGCGTGGTAAGTGCTTCTTCAACTTAGAGATCATTAGCTGATATCTTAGAGCAGTCTCATATCCCGCCTGTCGCTGAACCCTCTTCCGAGCCGCAAGCCGAATGCTCTCAGGCGAAAACCCCCCGGACTGCCTCAAAGGCCAATCTTCCCGCAGAGAACAACGGCTCTGCTACGCCAGGGCCCTTGAGTCATCAGCAACACGTCAAGGTCGGAAAGGATGCCGCCGAAGCCATGTCTACTCCCATGAATGAAGGCCCTACCAAGATTGAAGAGGCGTTCCAGAACCTGCAGTACCCAGATGTCTACAAGTACACGGAATACTGGGGAAGGGAGGATGTTGAGGAGGCTGTCATATCAAGGATGAGGCAGCTGGAAAAGGAGGATGGAGTCACTCGCGTGGTCATGGGCAACTATGGCCCTGAAATTCGTTCGCGCGGTGTTCCATCTCCGTCTGTGGCCGACGACGTGCATCGCACCAAGACGTGGATTTACGTCACCAAGTTCGATGGAGATGATCGAAAGATCTCCCGCATCACCCTGGATGAGCTTCCTGACTACGAGGCAAAGGGATGGGTTGAGTGGCACAAGACGAAGGCACCTATCCACGAGGGCACCGATTTCGATTTGCGCAAGATCAACATGGTCAACGACGTCAATACTAGCGACGACCCGAAGATGGACACCCTCAAGATGTTCAAAGTCGGCACCAAGATCGCCGAAAAGGCCGATGGCATTACCTGGACACCTGGTCTTGTCCTCGGCGGCGGCAACAACACGAAGGCCCTAATTTCCTCCTCCAAGACATTCATTCCGCCAAAGGAGTCTGGGTCTGATCTATCCTCGGCGACCTCCCGAGGTCATCAACAACAGCACGCACGCCCCAGCCAGGTAGGTGCTGGCTGGGGAGACTGGGACCTGTACCGAGAGTGGCAGCTACACGGCCGAAGCGTCAAGAAGGACTGGGTAAGCACCAAGGCATGGGACAAGGTCGACGGTGATGAAGTACAGTTCATGACGGTCGTCGATGGAGCCGAAATTGCCGGCGATACAGTTGCTGTCCGCGATGATGAGTTCGAGCCAACCTCGACCGAGTCCGCTACTCTGCCTTTGTCGCTGCACGAGCGTATGCAGAAGTCCAAGCAGAACACCATTGATCGTCGTATCGCTGGACGTGGTTAGTCCTTGGGTAGCCGTGGTGGATGGTATTCAGGAAGAGCAAGCCTTGAGTGTGGCACTTCTTGAGGTGGCTCGACGAAGGGCCGTGGACATTAGACAATTATCGCACACATACTCACAACCTGAGTAGCCGAAAGGCCTCTAGATCAGGTGCCTCACAGCAACTGCATCAAGCTGCGACAGATAGTACAATGTCATTATTCCTCATGTACTGGTGATCTATCTTGTTTTGTTTATTTATCCCCTTCAGAGTATCCTTGGTGTGAAAAAGCTTAAAGGCCCTATTTATTGTTATCTTGATAACGAGGGCTTTGGGTGGCTTGGCCTAGTGGTCTTCGCGACACACTTGGTGATTGCTGGGTGTGCTATGGGCCAATTCTATTTGTGACGACCAGCTATTTGCACCGTAGAGAGCATGAGATCAGTAGTTTAAGAGACCTTATATTGTCTAAGATGAGTAGGCCGAGGCCAATTGGTTTTATGGTAATAAGGTCGCATCGGATAAGTGATAGACGCTACGATAAGCCCAAACGGGGCGTTCGGGGCATTGATTTCCCGACACTATTCGATGAGTATCTCTCATACTTTATATGGAGAGAGCCATCATTCACACATGAGTACCCTTTGTATAACTGTAATGGGCCTATGGCACCGTGAATCTGTCTGAGTTGAGACCCTGTCTTATTCTTCTCCGGTACAGCTAGCGACCAATAATCTTGCATATGTTATGATATGGTCATCTGATCAACGACGGTAGCTATGAAGCTCCAGAGAGAATGATAAAGGCCCTATCGTCCTGTAATCATCACCGCTCCGGGGTATTAAAGTCCGACGCTTCACCCGCTGCCGGTTTGTCGATGGATAAAATGATTCATCGGCTCCGATTTCCCCGAAGCAGAGGATTGGCCACATGCTTGTACAGGGATTTGCAACCTAGCCAAACTGAGAGACGCGATGCTACCACTCGTTTATGAATCTGGGGTAGATCCGGGGTAAAAGGTGGACCCAATTGCAGCGGGCATCGGGTCAAGTCATTCCAAAGGCATCATTTGGGTTAATATTGGCTGACCTTGGCTGATTTATGGTACGAAGACCTCGGTTGATGGGCCGGAGGATGATTGTCATTAGCATTCTTGACTTTGCACTGAGTCATACATATAAAGACAGTGGGGACATCAAACTGGCGACCTCTTTGCAAGACTAAGCGTTTTTCAAGGATTCTTGAAAATGTCCAAGCACACTGCTGAAGAGACTCACATCCCCGATGCCGACGCCAATGAATTCCAGGGCCTCGTCCTGAATGATGTTATCCCCCACGACCGCAAGCCATGGTATTCTGACTGGACATTATGGAAACTCAATCTTCTCCTTCTGAGTGGTCTGTTAACTCAAACTGCGACCGGCTTTGACGCGAGTATGCTTAATGGGGCCCAGTCGCTGCCTCAGTGGCAGCAGTATTTTGGCGAGCCCAAGGGAACACGTCTTGGAGCCATGACCTTTGGACCGAACGGTGGTGTTCTCATTTCAATCCTTATTTCGTCACAGTTGTGTGATTGGCTTGGCCGTCGGATTCCCATCTTGATAGGATCTATTACTATCATTGTCGGAGCTATTGTACAGACATGGTCGCACAACTACGGCATGTTTGTTGCGTCTCGATTTATAATAGGGTTCGGTCTGGGTATTGTGTCAACTGCAGCACCGCCTCTACTTTCTGAGGTCACATATCCGACACACCGTGGAAAGATTGTGTCTTTTATGATGGTCTCCTGGCCACTTGGCGCTATCATCGCGGCCTGGGTTACTTACGGAAGCTTCCAGATGTCAAGCTCCTGGGCATGGCGTCTCCCGAGTCTTCTTCAAGCTAGCTTCTCTGTTCTCCAGGCTTCGTTGGTCATGTTTGCTCCCGAATCTCCTCGATGGCTTATCTACAAAGGCCGATACCAGGAAGCTAAGGATATCCTGGTTAAGTGGCATGGTTATGGAGACCCCAACTCCAGGCTGGCACGTTTCGAGATGGCGGAGATCACGGCGACCCTCGAGATTGAGAAGGTCCAGCAGAGATCGCGGTGGGCAGAATGGATCTCTTCTCGAGGCAACTGGCATCGCTTCTTTCTGGCGCTGTATATCCCCGCCATGTTGCAATGGTCTGGCAACGCTCTCACATCATATTATCTCGCCAAAGTCCTCAACTCGATCAACATCACAGATCACAAGACGCAGCTTCTTCTGAACGCCGGGCTTCAAATCTGGGGCTTTCTTACAGCTGTATTCTTTGCCACACTGATCGATAAGTTTGGTCGTCGCACGCTGTTCCTCATCGGCATGTCAGGCATGGGCTGTTCATACATCATTTGGACCATCTGCTCCGCTCGCAATCAACAGGAGAACTTCGAGCACATTGGGTACGCCGGTGCAGTGCTAGCCATGATATTCGTCTTCTCGCTATTCTACCATGCTTGCAGTCCCATTGGATCGGCTTATATCATGGAAATTACGCCATATTCACTTCGTGCAAAGGCATCTATGCTGTACCAACTCACTGGCAACTTGGCGGGCGTGTACAATGCCTTCGCTAACCCTGTGGCAATGGAGGCCATTGCTTGGAAGTACTACATTGTTTGGTGTGTGGCGATTGCGATTCACCTGACACTCATCTACTTCTTCTTCCCTGAAACAAAGGGTCATTCTCTTGAGGAGGTGGCGGAGATTTTCGATGGTCATGATGCATCTGTAGGCGCACATACCATCAGCCAGAAGAAAATGGATGATATGGGTGTGCACTAGCGGGTAGAACCGCAATAGCCGGCCTGTGGAATTATGTATGTCCTAAAGTACCTACTTAATTTAGTAGTTTGGATTAATTTAGGATGCCTTATGTAAACGGTGGTGGTGAAATGCAATCAGGTCTCATTGGTTGGTGAACAGGCTTCCAGTACGAACCATGAACAAGCCCTTACTGCAGTTATAAGAGGAGCTGTATACGCCTTTTGAGTAGGCAACAGAGGTGGTATTAATTGCGAGAGCATTGTGCATCATGCTTGAAGTTTCTCGTATTTGTATAGAGTTCTTTGTAGTGTCACATGATTGAGGAGGAAAGCCTAAAACGAAAGCTAATAACACGACTACATGTATAGGAAGGGGTATCTGTGCTCCTCTCCTGTCGTCCCCATCCTCCTTCTCAACTCCTTTCCTCCTCACTTTCCATTCTCAGACTGCATACCTACGTACAGAATCAATTCAACGCATATTTCATCTACACAAACAAAGTCTCACCAAAGTTCAATCAACCCAAACCAACTCAAACAATACCAGATCATCCACCAACCTCTACCAATATGTCGCCTGCCGGTAGTTCTCGTGATCCCACCCCCCGAAGTCGAGGACAAACCTTTTACCTCTCGCTCGCCTTCTCCAGTGAAACGATACCCAGTTCCGAAGCGGACGTCGTCTGTCCGTAATCGCCCATCGAGACAGTCTGAAGCTCCAGTATCTCCGAAAGTAGCCAACAGCAAACGCAAATTGCTGTGGCATGCCAAATTCTCCACTGAAAGCACCGAGAGCCTTCAAGCCTCCCTGCAAAGTCGAAAGGATGCGATCAAAACACCAGCGAGCAAAGCAACATGAAATTGGCAATGAAAAAGGCTTACTGCCCTCAGGGTTCTCCGGGGGATGGCTTCTATTGGGAACCAATTCTTCAAGTATGGGAAGATGGTGTGCACGCAGCGGACTTGTTCCCGTGGCGTCAATCACACTTCGTGGATGATATCTTTGGGGAGGGTTGTATCGAGGACCCTTCTACGCCAAAGAATGGAATATTTTTGAGTTCAAAGATTGAGGACGCCCTTGAGAAGGGTTTGATTGCCATTGTTCCCGATATCGACCTTAATCCTGCCAACAAATCCCTACCTTCCCAGGACCAAGAGGACAGAAACAACCGAGCTCGGGAATGGGAACGTCAAACAGTCAAGGACTATAAGGTCGTAGCAATCAACAATGAAGAGGATGGAATTTAATAAGGCCAGATACGGGTCAGCGACTCTCCTGGACCTGGATAATCGCAATCTTGTGCTCAAGACCGATTTCCGACCAAGTGCTAGATGCGTCTGATCGACCTTCATATTATCCATTCTCAAGTCTTCATGGAGTCAACGCTCGAAGGGAAACGTCTGGTCTTTTCCAAATAGGTCCCTTCTTCTCTTATAGATAGTCGGCTTATTATAACTGACTTTACTATATACGGTTATATAGACTTTAAATCTAAATTTAGTAATCTTCTTAAGGGTCTAATCTCTTATATTAGCTTTTTTAATAGTATAGCTAAGGGCTTTAAAGCTCTAATTATAACTAAGCTATATAT
>JABFFJ010000134.1:0-47125 GCA_013623715.1 Fusarium verrucosum
ATAAGAAACAGGTAAGGAATATCTCCTGTGTGCTTTGTGTGTCTTCTGTGATAATACAAGAGAGAAAGGTTGAGAGGGGTTGAGTTGGGAAATGTGAGGAAGCGTGTGAGGAGGGAAGAGTTTGTGAGAGAGAGAAGAAGCGAAAACAAGAGCATATACGCTAGGGGCGTGCGAGCAGATGCAGCCTACGACGCGTCAACACACTGGCCTATAGGAGAACGGCATCAACAAACAGCCCAGGACTTTGGTGGCCAGGTGACAGCTAGTTACGTTGCCAGTGATGCTTGGTCTTAGTTCATTGGGCAACCAGGGCGAGGAGAGCAGTGGCAAAGACTCGAATCTATAGGGGGGAGCGTGTCCCTGGATACCAACTCGTTATGTTGAAGCTCAGCGGTATCATTAGTCCTAGTCGTGGAGGGGGCGAAGAGAAGCTAGAGGAGCAGCAGTGCAGTGGGACGAAATAAAAGGATGCCATCTAGACATGCACCATCCCAACAGAACATTCATCCTGTTCATAATTTCACAAGAATGCATGGAGACCAGTGTTCGGTTATGTTCAGGTGTTCATAATCACCATTGCACTTTGACACTCGACATGAATGTGAAATGTAGACCATATACTCGCATTTAGAATACTGTCGGTGGTAGATATTGTCGAGAAGATAGTGTGTGTCGACTTTCACTCCTAATTCTGCAGCCCAAGTGTCATTCTTGCATGATGTTGCGGGCACCCTCCATCCATTTCCGTCCCGCCCCTCCACTGATGAAGCCATCGGGGCCCACACTGACCACCCAAAAGCTACCATGATACTTTCATCTTGTTGTTTTCGTTCAGCATATTATATTTCCTCCATCTCGTGGGAATGTCATCCAGCGACACTGGGATGTAACTCGAAGTTCAAGGGCCGAAGAACCCCCCAATGGTCATGATGTTTGGCTTCTTTACTGAAGAAGCGGTACATTCTGGAACCACACTGACCCCGAGCCATCACAATAGCATCACGACCATGCACCCATGGTGTTTACCACCCGTCGAGCACACAACCCGAAAAAGAAACAAAAGGATGCGCATCGACCATCACCATCAGCACTCCTCATCTCTCTCGATCATATCCGCGGTCCCTTGATCGTGTCGGCGACAACGGCATATTCAACAGCATACGAGATACCTATTCAAGCGAAAATGCATCGTATCAACGATACGGTGGCGGGGAATGGCAGGTGAGCAAGAGAAGGGCCAGGGACACGACTACCACTTGGCTTTTATCCTTATGGCCAGCATGCTAAAGATCCAACAGGCCTTGACTTGAAGACGCGACCACCAGAAGACCACAGCACGACGAACAAAGAATTTCCACACACAGAATCGCACCCTCGAAGAACTGGCTTGGCCTCTACCCCTTATTCATGCACTTGCGTCAAGCTTCAGATCAGTCAGACTGCTTATCATCTCGATCGGCTCAACAAAGTACAAACACCCCTTTATCCACAGAGGAGCTCTCTCTTGAGCAGTATACACAAGTGGTGACTGACCAGACTTGATAAAACACAAGGAAAGAAGAACGAACAACCCATAAAGCGCTGGCTTCACTGTGGAGTTACACCCCCTGAGACGATCACGAACCATCTATCGAGACCCGAGGCGAATCAGGATACACAGAGAAACATATATGGAAAGAGGGAAAGGTACTGGCTTGACAAAGAAGACAATGGATGGGTGAACCGGCAAGTTGACAATGAAAGAAAAGACAGCTTGGATTTGACGCTGATGAGCAATGAGCAGCAATTGGTCTCGACACTCGACGATACAATCGTATAATGAAGCATTCCAGTCTTGGATAGAATTCAAAGATGAGAAGCGACTAAAGAATTGGAGAGACGAAGTTGCAATGGATGGAAGGAAGAGGTTGAAGCAGTCTCACGTGAGACGACATGTCGTTCCTTCCACCCTCTAGAGTCTTCCCGGGTGAGTCAAGCGGCCAATTTTAGCTTCTTGTCCCGCCAATGGCCCCTGCTAAGCCTCCAAGACTAGGAGTCAGTTACAGGGATATTCAGAGACAAAGACATGCTAATATTGAAAACAGGTGCATTATTACACCAACATCACACCAATTACATCCAAAAGTTGTCACTCATCTAATTATCATCAGATCATCTTATTCGGCGACTCCTAAATTGTACCGTTCAAGGTGGAGATCTTGCCTTATCTAGCTTCAGCCTCCAGGCATCCAAAGCACCAAGATTCAGCCCCATCCAACTATTGCAGCCATGGTGCAAGCCTTCATATGATAGGTAGGGCCGGCTACTGTACGCCGTTGCATTCAGAGTAAGTGCATCTGACTCACTATTCAAAGTTCAGACGAAGCCTTCCAAAGCATTTAAGACCGCATACTCCCTCCCATTTCAACATTTTTTCTTCTTTTTCTTCACGAGCTCTCTACTCGCCAGCACGCATCATCATGAATTCCTCAGTCGAATCAGACAAGCCTTGGTTCCTCAAGTCTTCATGTCCTGTTCTGTTCCCATTCGATAATATCGTGAGAAAACCACAGGCCGAGTTTGACGACTATCTTCGTCGAGAGATCGCCCGCCGTCACGATGATACCTCTACAGCCCAGGATGCCCGTGCAGACCATCCAATGACCGATGCTGATGAGTCCGAGACCTTCACCCTCGTCTCCAACTCGACATCAGCCGAAATCCGTCAGGCCATCAACGATATCAACGTTTCGGACCACACAGCCCAAGAGTCCAAGCCAGAGGAAGCCAAACCCACCCAGTCAAATCCCTTCATGGAGGGCTTGATCAACTATGGAAAACAGGAGTCATCACAGAACCTCCAGGGAATGATGTTGACAGAAAATGGTGACCTCGCTTATAGGTCTAGCCAAGACGCTCTCGTGGACCTCTTCCAAGAACTCGAGGACGTCGTTTCTGGCCCACGTCTGAATGAGCTCCTCTCTTCAGCCTGGAAGGAAAACCCTCTTGCCACCCTCCGAGTCATCTTCAACTCTCGCTCCATTCATCTGGGAAAGAGTTCACGGACAACTTTCTACCGCTGTGCCGGCTGGCTGGCCCAGAACCATCCCTTGACCCTTGTCGCTAACCTACGATGGCTGAGTCGCCCAGTCATCAACAAAAAGGCTGAGAAGAAGGAAGATGACGATATCATCCTCGTTGACGAGGAGAACGATGACGAGGCGACCAAGCACGACGTAAAAAACGGCGTCGCACACGGATACTGGAAGGACCTCCTAAACATCCTTGCTATTGCAGCAAATGACAAGCTCACAGTTCTCGACGATCCCAAAGATGTCTTGAATAGTGAGAACCCTGGTATAATCCGAGGCAAGAGTATCAACAAGCTCAGTGGTCGTGTGGGACGCAGACCCAGGGGGGTAGCTCGAGCAAGCCGAAGCCGTGGGGGTCGTATTCGTGGTCGTAGCAGAGGGTTTCGCTTTTCACGGGCCACTTCTTCGACAATGGATGGTGAAGATGACCAAGTAAAGGAGAAGGTCACAACTGATCACAAGGAGCTCAGGCGAGAGAAAAGAGTGAACCGACACGAGACTGCAATTGTCATCTTCAAGAATGATCCAGTGTACCGCGCCCTACATTTGACTGTTGCTCGTCTGTTTGCGGAGCAATTGGAGCAGGATACCCGAGCCCTTCGAGGAGACGACAAGAAGGCAAAACGTTCCATCTCGCTGTGTGGCAAGTGGGCTCCCACACAGGATCATTTCCACGATAGACATACATTTGTTGTCAGCACCATCGCCGAGATTATGTACCCCCGAGACTTAATCGACAACGAGATGCTTAAGCCAACCGACGACCGAGAGACCTACCTGCGATTCGCACGTGAAGAGTACCGCAAGGATACATCTGCCCTCCGAAAGCACCTCGAAATCGTCGAACGGGATATCACCGACCAGAAGTACGAGAACATCAAGTATGACCGAGTACCATCCCTCGCCATGAATCAGTACACCAAGCTGTTCATCGAGAAGGATGTCGACAGATTCGGCAAGTATCTCGATAAGGTTGCTGAAGGAAAGGCAAACATCTCAGGAGCCACTCTCCTGCCATCAACATTGATCCAGAAGATCCGAACTTCTGGATTTTCCAATCGAGCCTCCAGTGCAAATCAACTCCTTGACCAGAAGGTCTCTGAAATTGAGGCAAAGGCTATTGATGGGCAGTGGAACACCCTTGTGCAGCGCATCAAGGATTCTGGTTCTCTTGACTCCAGCATCGCAGTATGCGATGTGTCTGGAAGCATGAATGGTCCTGTTTTCTTTGATAAAACTGCACCCATTGATTCGGCAATTGGTCTGTCTCTTCTTCTCGCAGAAGTGGCAAAGCCACCTTTTGCTGGTACCTTCATCACATTCAGCGAACGACCCACGGTAGAAGAAGTCGATTTGAGCAAGACCCTGGAACAAAAGTACCGGGCCATGCAAATGTCGAGTTGGAGTATGTCAACCAACTTCGTGTCCGTGTTTGAAGATTTGATTCTTCCCATGGCTATGCGAAACAACCTGAAGCAGGAGGACATGGTCAAGCGAGTCTTTGTCTTCAGTGACATGCAGTTCAACCAGGCTAGCAGCTCACCCTCCCGTCCCTGGTATGGCGGCTCTTCCAGGGAATCGTCGAGCTGGAACACGTCTTTCGAACGCATCAAAACAAAATTCGAAGCAGAAGGATACGAACTCCCAGAGCTTGTCTTCTGGAACCTCGCAGGTGGACGGGCAGGATACACCAGAAGTGGTGGAGACCCAATCGCTCCTAAGCCTGTCAGATCTGATGAGGATGGAACATGTCTCGTCAGCGGATATTCCCAGGGTCTGCTGAAGGTGTTTTTGGATGGAGGTGGTTTTGAAGAGGAAGAGGAAGAGGAAGAGGTGGTTGTTGAGAAGGATGCAGAGGGCAACGTCACCCAGAAGACGAAGAAGGTCAAGATGACGCCTATCAAGATTGTACAAAAGGCGATTAGCCATAAGGCTTATGAGATGTTGAAGGTGGTTGACTAAGAATTGTATGAGATATGAAAAACGATACCTAAATTGGTGTGCAGGATGAGATGGTTAGAATGGGATTACACTACGTTCATAGATGAATGGACGATATTGACATGTCTCAGGTTCTAAAAGAATGTATTGATTTTCAGAACACAAAAACAGTGTCAAGATAAAATGTAGTCTGAATTTGGTGTTTATTTTACTCTAGACTAGAGTATTTATGTGTTGTGAAGCATCCAGTTCTACCTACCCTATGGTTGGATGATGTTGAACCTTGACTTTGTTGTTGAGAGCATAACCCAAGAACTCGCACTCTACCGCTCAAGATAAGATCACTCTTGATAGCTACCCGGAGTTCCTTGTTTCAACACCCGAGATTTAACTAATAGTATTTCGGGAGAAAATCGCGGGTGTCGATGCTGACAAAGTATATACACGATCCGATTTGCAGAGAAACAATATATTGTCTTTATGCTCATGGGTTCGCCTTGCGAAACCGCGTGACATAATGCTTTGTGGTGTGATTGATGCGCCGGAGGAAATCTCGCGAAGAATAGATATTAGTGGAACTCGAGGGCGGTTATCGAAAAATGACAGACGATTATCTCAAGATTAGATGGTGACAAGTGATAGGTTACTATGTGGTTTGACGATAGATCCCGTTCAAAGGGGTAACTAGATCTTTCCATGATCCAGCCCCCAGTTAGATGAGACCCATTGGCAACTGGGTCACGATCCTTTGTATAGTTTCTTGGCAATCAAAGCATCAACTCGAGCTCATACATAGAGTCTCATGCGTAAGAGATTTCACATCGGAAGTGATACGCAAACCGTATACTCCGCAGTTCTACAGAAGCCGGATACAGAAGAAGAAAATACGGGATCTATCTCGACTATCTAGGACATCTCATCTCATCTCAGCGCATCGCCGAATTACGGCCGCTTACAAGGCCCGTCCACAGTTTCACAACTCGCATCTCCATATTCTGTCTGAACGCGGAGTGAAAATGAGGAGTCCCCAGATATTCGTACATCTCACTCTGCAGCGTGGGGGAAGAGAGGCAGAAAGCCATTCGCCAAAGAAAGCAAAAAAAATAGGGGCTTGAGATATTTTAACATGCGGCAAACGGGCCGTTTACTGTTGTGCCTGTGGCTTCCCCAGCGACAGGCATGAAGCTCCGAGTAAACGGCCGGACTCTCCACGGCTCCGGGTGGGTCCGTAGGAGCTTCCGAAATGACGACGCGGGTCCGGAGTTGGAGAAGTTTGGGTCAGCTGAGATGGTTGTATTAATGCTGTTTGGTGCTTCTATGGCTGTGGCTGTAGGTAAAATGAGAAACCACATAAGCTATGCAGTGACGAGTTTTCTGGTCTGCTGTACTCTGTACGGAGTATCCGTAGATGATCGAGATATGTCGGTACTTGTGCCAAGAAATCGGCGATGACCCACGAGACAAGACCAAGAGTAGAAAAGATATACAGAGTATGGAGCATTATGAAGAGAACGATTCTTGGCCTTGGAGACAGATTCTCCGCAAGAAAACCCCAGAAATTCAGCTACAGGTACAGGTACAGTAGAGCCAGGTTTGAAATCTTGTCTTGGAACTGCAAGATGCGTAATTCCTCTCCATGATCGACGTGGTTCGTGCTGTAGTCGCACCGAGAACGATGCCGTAAGTTCAGGGATTGGCCAATGCCCTGTTGTCAAATTGGGTCCATTCACGGGGTTTAAGCTTACCTTGGGGCGTCTTGGGAGGTTACGTCATTGCCAAACTCTGCTTGTAAACACCAGAAATTGTCGCCAAGGTTTATTGAACGTGTAAAGGCAGTCAATAACCATGAGCAATTTGGCCAAGTACTTTGAATAGCGAATAGTATTACTGCGTTGAATATATCAAAGAAGCTTCAAGATTATGTATTAATTTCTTATCGTTATAAAGGATATAATTACTCTTCCCTAATATATGCCAAGTATTCTTTATGCATGGCTTGAGTGTATGCACACCCCAGAAACGCCAACCCCATGCCAAGGGGCGTTGAGCATCCACATGCTTCCAGAAAATCCAATCATTCTGTTCCACTCCAACTGACTCGCCTGCTTGTTCCCCAAACTTCAGAGCTGCCAGTGCCCGCCAGATTTTGAGGCCAGAAGAACGGAGGAGATAGATAGATACTGGAGAAACCATGATATCGGCCCTTTATTATATAACTCGTTAGAGACTAATAATCGTACACATGGGCTCCCCCACGCTCCTTTTATAGCAATTGATGCTACGGTTTTGGTGAGTGAGGTAAAGTGATCTGCGCTTGTCACAACGGTTGTCTCTCAATCTGTGATGGCTTCTCCATGACGACTGCCAAGTTTAGTAAATGATGCACTCATCCCCATTATCGCCAACACGGAAGGAAAGCAGGCCTTGTCGGTACCCCCGACTGCCTGCCTGCCCTTCTAGTGTAATAGATGGGGCAGGCCATTTCCGTTTCCTCTTCTCCGTGATACCAAATTCTCCGCTTCCCATCTCATCTCATCAATTCCCCAGGTCTTCCATGACTTGGACAATACATACATAAAAGACCCCCCCTCCTCCCGCCCTTTTATAGCTTTTGGAAACAGATCTTCATTCTAGTTTTACTTCCTTTGCTTCCCTATCACATACATCTGCGAGACAGTTGTACATCATGCTGGGTCAAAGGTACGCTTCTATTCTCTCCCATCTCCCCCCTTACGCATAACCAATGCTGACCATCCTCCTTCTACAGGTCTATCAAGGTCAATGGCGCCGACTGCGGTATTGAGGCTATCCTCTTGGGTGTCATCACGTCCATAGGTGGATTCCTTTTCGGTTACGATACTGGCCAGATTAGTTCCATGGTCCTATTCCAAGATTTCATCGATCGCTTTGCCCAAGGCCCTGAGGGCAACAAGGAATGGAAGCCCATCATCCAGTCTATTCTCGTCTCTCTCATGAGTATTGGAAGTCTGTTTGGTGCTCTCTCCGGCGCCTAGTACGTTGCTATCCCCTTCTTCCATGTCATCAACAACATCCAACTTACAATTTCATAGCACCGCTGATTGGTGGGGTCGCCGAAAGAGTATGACCTTCGGAGTCGCCATCTTCATCATTGGTAATGTCATTCAGATTACGGCGATGGAGTCGTGGGTTCATATGATGATGGGTCGATTCGTTGCTGGTCTTGGTGTCGGTAACCTCTCCGTCGGTGTTCCCATGTTCCAGTCCGAATGCTCTCCTCGAGAAATCCGTGGTGCCGTTGTCGCCTCTTATCAACTCATGATTACTATCGGTATCCTAGTTTCCAACATTGCCTGCCTCGGTTTCAAGAAGATGGACACCAGCAGCGCTTCTTGGAGAATCGTCATTGGCCTTGGTATTCTCTTTTCGCTCCCTCTGGGTGCCGGCATTCTGGTTGTCCCTGAGTCCCCTAGATGGCTTGCTTCCAGGGGCGACTGGGAGGGTGCTCAGCTCTCACTTGGACGCCTCCGCGGCATGAGAAACAATCTCCAACACCCTCTCGTCCAAGATGACTTGAAGGAAATGCGCAATATCCTCGAAAAGGAACGACAAGTTGGTCAGGGAGGATGGATCGAGTGCTTCAACCCCAAGAGCGGAATTCCCAAGCTGGTCTGGCGCACATTCCTCGGCTTCTTCATCCACTTCCTCCAGCAGTGGACCGGCGTCAACTACTTCTTTTACTATGGAGCCTCGGTCTTCAAGTCTGCTGGTATTGAGGATCCTATCCAGACTCAACTTATCTTGGGCGCCGTCAACGTTGCCACAACCTTCATGGGTCTCTGGTTCGTCGAAAAGTTCGGGCGTCGCTGGCCCCTATTCATTGGTGCTCTCTGGCAAGCTGGCTGGCTGGCAGTGTTCGCGTCAATTGGTACAGCTATCGACCCCAAGGAAAACCAGACAGTCGGTATTGTTCTGATCGTATGCGCATGCATGTTTATTGCATCTTTTGCCAGTACCTGGGGGCCCATGGCTTGGGTCGTTATCGGAGAGACTTTCCCTCTCCGTACTCGTGCAAAGCAAGCTTCTATTGCTACAGCCGGCAACTGGCTTGGAAACTGTAAGTTCATAACCTTCCATGATGGGTTGCTCAGCTCTAACAACGATTTCTAGTCATGATTGCCTTCCTCACCCCTCTCGCCACCGCTGGCATCTCATACGGCTACGGCTTCGTCTTTGTAGGAACCAATCTGGCTGCCGCTGCCCTTGTTTGGTTCTTCCTCTACGAATCCCGCGCCCTCAGTTTAGAGAATGTCGATCTCATGTACGGTCAAGAAGGTCTCAAGCCTTGGAAGAGTCATAAGTGGGTTCCTCCTGGATACATCACTCGTGAGCAGAGGGACGAGGCCGTCTTCCGTGGAAACGAGAAGCCTAGAAACAGCGAGTCTCACTCTGGAGAGGATTCTCGAGTTGAGAAGATCGATGCTTAGAGGTTGGCAGTGTGGGAAATGCTTGTGCAAGGACTGGGCGCATACGCGGCGTTGCTGATGGCTTTATCATTGTATACTTATCATACCGGGGTTGGCCGGTCTAACTTGGAAACCGTTAGGTCAATTATCATTATTCATTGTTATCTGAAACATGCAACTTGTGCTGGGTATCTTGAATGCAAATCAACCGACGTGCTCTCCCAATTCTACATCTTGTAACCTCAAAGCCCACACATATCAATACATCGTCGCTCTGAAGTCGTCTCTTCCATGAAAAGCAGCTATTCTCTCCCACTCTCTCTCCATTTGTGTATTGAGAGTCTTGATCCGAGTTTTGGGGAAACTTATCTCTGCAACAATATCCATAATACTGTACCGAAAGCATAAATGACCCTCGCTACTGCGCAGCTCCAATGACCGTAACTTTGGCATCTTACGGGCCGCACGAGCAGCTGAGCTGACAAGTTGTTCAATGTCCTTCTCTGAGCCTGTAGTAAAGAGCCCTGATGTAAGGCATAGCGTCTCTAGATTTTTCCAGTCGGGCACTGACGCGGCTGACCTATCCGAACCTCGGCGGCGGAAAGGGTCGAGGAAGTCTTCTGCCTTTATAAGGTTGGATATAGATATATGCTCCAAACGTTTAGTGTAGCGGCGTAGTGACTTCGCAAGACCTATTGTCTTGACATCCTTTGGACTCCAGGTGTGGAAGATATCTCTTGTCTCGCCATGTAGTGATAAGGACTTTACAGAGAGAGGTAGGTCGATGCCGAAAGCAACACCCGTATCCCGACACCATTCCGTCTCATGCTGGGACTCGGCGGACCGCCAATGCTCGACATTGATGTCTTGCACATTGCTCAGACTCTCAACCATCTTCCCAAGGGCAGTTGGGTAGATTTCCCGGAATTGATGCCTGCGGATGAGAAACTTAGTGATGATTGGCACTTCTGGTAACTGCGGAGTGTCATCCTCATTCATGTAGATTGTGGTATCGGGAGTCTCTTCGTCGTAGGTAAAGGCAAGGGGCTTCCATCCGAAAAGGTTGTTCACCGTCGAGTACCAGAATGCTTGTCTTTGAGAAGGGGTGATGCGACAAGTTGGTGTGCCGAGAGCTTCATGGAGCTCGGCGTAGGGGGCACTGGGGTCTTCGGGGGACTGGTAGGGCTCTTTCGAGTTGGATGCAAGGTAGTGTCTGTATGCCTTTGCATCCTTCTCGATGGCGTTCTTGTCCTTGAGGTATCTTGCCCAATCACTCGGCGAGTGAGCGCTCAACTCAAAGGTAATACCCTCTTGTCTATCCTGGTCCCACCGCGAAAGAATATGCCATAGCGAGAAAATGGACTTTGAAAAAACCGAGTCAGCTTCCCATATGACCTTGGGATCTTCTTCCTCCTTATACTTGTTGGTTGAATAGACTGGCAGGTTGATCCTTAGCCAAATGTGCTTGACCAATTTCTGTCTCTGGGTCGTAAGGACCCGTGAGAGGTCGCCTGTGTCTCTTTGAGTGATGGTTAGGCTGCTAAAGTTTCTTTTTTCAAAGAAACACTGCCAGTCCTTGTTTACACCGACGTATCTTGAAGTATTGGGAGATTCGGCCACACGTGTGAGGATCATCTGTCGGATCTCTGCAGGAAAGGAGTAGAAACGGGGCATCTTCGTATCTTGAGATAATATTCTGATGTTGGTGGTACTTGCGAGATGGTAATGAGATGGGGTATGGACTGTTATAGTCAAGTAGGAAGCGTATTGTGAAATATTCGATGATGATAACGCTTATGAGGGTATCGTAGGATGATCTGGACGATGTTCTCGAGATGGAGATATGATATCAACAATAGTAGTAAATTTGAGAAGATGTAAAATAGCTCTTGGCTGAGTGATACCAGCAAATGCTTAGGCGTGAGATGGTCAAGGTGAAGGGTTGAAGTGAATGTGAGGGCGAGGGTGGCAGTGGAAAGATTTTGATAGCTCTCGTTGAACAATAGCGAACAAACAAGAGGGGCCTGCGAGGTGAACAGATGGGACGAACAAGCACTGAGGGTATGATGAACAATAGGATTAAATAATACAAGGAATCAGAGCTTTCAAACGAGTGCATTTTTAGAGTCAGATCAAAGAGAGTCTATTTTCCATCACCTGCGACGTCTACACTTGATGTTGAGTTTGGTAAATACGCGCAAGTTATGCGCGCATAGGTATTAGGTTTTCAGCCTAGTTTATTCAAACCATATTTCAAATTTCAACTTTCAGTAAATAGAGTACAACGCGCTGTAACTGGTTCAAATACATTGCCTTTTTACTGAAATACCTTGTGGCTCAGGGGCATGGCTATCTAAACGGCAGCACTCGTCCCCCAAGACTGCATCTGTAACACTCTCGTATTAAGAATGAGATCCTATCTTGCGCGTAGAGCCTAAAGGAAGCTTTCTTTAAGTGTGGAGAGACTTCTGTTGCTGTGTTTATTCAATATTGGTCTCAAATACCGTGGCAGAGCTTGACATGGTTCAAACAGTGTCAACATCTGGTAACCTAACTTCGAGCTCTTCAGCCTTCTGATGCAGAACAAGTTCCATTTTATATGCTACCAAGACTCCCAATACTTGTAGAAATCAACAAAAGTCATGATATCTAGAATAATGAGCTCGTTGTAAATAGTATGTGTAAGTGGCTGACATAATTATCCAGACACCAATACCCTTCAGGGTAGTTCATCCGGACGAACTACATCTCTGGCTGCAGGTCTAGGCAGCCCCGTGCGCCAGAAAACGGTCTGCTTACTCTTCAAACTTTAGTCTCATAAATCATCTTTTGTTTTCTCATCCACAGCTTGAGAATCAGTATAAATACCACGTCTCCATTCGATTTCAATCTCGTCATATCTCGTTCCTTGTATGACCCCAAGCTCCTTTGTCTCGATATCGACACTCTCTCGAAACATGGTCAAATGCTCCCACACTTCGCTGTACATCAACTGCAGCCCAGCCGCAGAAGATGCAGGCTTCAAAAGACCACCCATCAACAAAAGACTCACTGCAGCTTCGCAAAATGGCAGACGAGTCAGAGGCGTCTCCGTGCCCCAGGAAGAAGCCACGAATAACCCGTGGGCATTTCCTGGTCCTTTGGTACTCCCAGACGACGATCTAGCCCTGGACCCCGACGATGATGGGCAGTCCTTCAAAGAGTGGCATGATATGAGATCAGAAGGCAGCCGAAACCAAATTATGGTGCGGAAAAAGAAACTCTATGTTATCCTGCCGCCTACTATTCCTGGGGACATGGAGAATGTGATGAAATATTGGCATAAACCGGTCCTACCAAAATCTGTTTCCACCTCAGGCTTGGACAAGTGGACTTCATCATCACCTCAAGTCGAAGATATGCTCAGCTATCTGCACGCTTTCTATCACCCAATGGAGGTCATACAGTCCCCTTTGAAATTTACGTGGCGGCCCTGGCAAGAGACATCAAGAGCAAAAACACGCTCCAGAACTGTTCCAAACACAACTAGGATCGGCCTTGAAAGTCCCGGAAAGCCAGAAGTACATGCTGTCAGATGCCGACCTTCTCTTGACGGCCGTGCGAGGATGCAGGTTCATCTAGGCGACGTTACTGACGTTCTCTTGACGAGGATGCCCAGCGACGCTTTCTCAGTGGTAATGCTGACTGATCTAGACCTATACGAAGATGAGGATGATGATTTCACGGTTGGGAGATCGTGGGGTGGCAGTAGAGTCTCTATCGTTTCTTCGTTCCGGTACAATCCTGCGCTGGATGTCTCAGCGGGCATTGATCGAGCTCACATGTGGCCGAACTCTCACTGCAAAGCCTTTGTTGACGAACAATGCAGCATAGCCGGCATTGAACAGAGTCGTCCAGCCAAAAGAACAAAGCAGTCGAGCGGCGAAGCCCATGGAAAAACCCCAGCCGACTCTGCACTGGGCATCGCAGTCGAAGCAACAAAGAAAGTCCCGAAACTCACCACGAGAGATGAATTAGCAAGCTACTGGTTCGCGCGTCTCGCTGTAACGACATCTCACGAGATAGGCCACTGTTTTGGGTTCGCGCATTGTCCCTACTATGCATGTGTTATGCAAGGGGTGAGCAGCATTCGACAGGATGGCCAAGTACCGCCTTATTTGTGTCCGGTTTGCTCGACCAAGTTGGCGTGGGAGCTAGGCCCGTTGTTATCTGTTGATGGGAGTAGAGCTGAGAAACAACAGGCTTGGGTTGGAGAGCAATATGCTGCACTCAAAGAGTTCTGTGGGAGATGGAGCCATGTGCCTCAGTTTGCGGGCTTTAGGGCTTGGTTAGGGAAGAGATTGGAGGATCTGGAGAAAGAGAAGAGAGTTGAAGAATCTGGAAATGAGGTAATTATTATTGATTGACCTGATGGCCTTTGTTAGAGTCTTCAGTCTGGTTGGCAAAGAGCTTATCTTAATACTACCGTATCAACTTTTTTTATTTTTTCAAAAGAAAATGGCCACGCCCTATAGATACCTTCTCCTTAATAAATAATAACTTTTAGTATTAATATCAGATTCTTCTATATATTTTAACTAATTAATAGCATAAAATCAGTTAAAAGGGACTCACAAGGCGTGGCCAACCTTTCGAGTTGATGTGGTAGATCTGTGAGTGAGCGAGCAGAGCACACCATGAACAAAGAGGTCAGCCAGTGCTTGTCGGAATAAAGACACTGATATTATTTAATTAAAAAATGAGACTTTCTATCGGGCACACTTTTAGGAACCGTTATCTTGTCGGCCCCGGCCCCGGTTTCGGCGTCGATGTCGTGCTACCCACGAGCGATGGGATGGACCCCATTGTGTGTGTTACCGACGTTATTCCCCGCCTGCTGTGTAACCTCCTCCCTTACATCTTCTCCCCAAGCACCTCTCTCCAAATAAGTCTTTCAAGAATGGTGCGCAAATCACTCGCAGTGCTGGCTACAGTAGCCGGTGCATCAGCCTTCACACTACCTTTCGGAACCGTACAGAGACCGATTGGTCAAGATAATCACGACTTCAAGTGTGATTTGCCCCCGGTTCTAGCACCTGGTAAAGATGGACTCCCCTCTGCGAACAGCATATTTTCTTCGAAGGAGGCGTTGGATAAGCAGGTAAAGCGCCATCAGGCGATTGTTCGCGTTCCAACCATCTGTTACGATGATCTGGGTGATGTTGATGTTGATGAGCGATGGGCGCCGTTTAATGAGTTGCACCAAGTTCTTGCCAAGACATATCCAGCCGTGTAAGCCACACTGCCTCATTTTATGAACCAAAACTAATTCAGCACAGTCACAAGCATGCAAAACTTGAAAATATCAACAAGTTTGGGCTTGTTTACACCTTGACTGGAAGCGACTCTTCCCTCAAGCCATATCTCCTCGCAGCTCATCAAGATGTCGTCCCAGTACCAGACCCTTCAACATGGACTCACCCACCTTTCGACGCCTACTTTGACGGCGAGTGGCTCTGGGGTCGTGGCGCATCTGACGACAAGAACAGTCTCACAGCTTTGCTGTCCGCGATCGAGACACTGCTCACCGAGACTGACTGGTCGCCCAAGCGCACCTCGATCTTGGCGTTTGGATTTGACGAAGAGTGCTCAGGGCATCGTGGAGCAGCCAAGATTGGAGAGTTCTTGACGGAGCGATATGGCGACAATGGTATTCCTTTCATTTTGGATGAAGGCGGCTCGGGTATCCAGCTCGTTGACGATACTCTCTACGTGCTCCCCTCAGTGCAGGAGAAGGGCGCCATCGATATCTGGGCCGAACTTCGTGTCAAGGGTGGCCACAGCTCTGTGCCTCACCCACACACCGGTATTGGAATCATGGCCGAGATTGTCTCTGTTCTAGAGGCGAACCCCTACCCACCTGCAGTTCTCAAGGGCAGTCCAGTATACAATCACCTTGTGTGTCTGGCACGTCACTCGCCGGAGTCTCATACCAAACTTGGTGATCTTCTGAAGCAAGATGATCTTGACAAGTTGACTGATGAGCTCCTCCGTCTCGATCCTAGCGCCAAATTCACTATTCAGACGACACAGGCTGTTGATATCATCCAGGGTGGTCAGAAGATCAACGCCATGCCTGAGATTGTTAACCTGGGCGTCAATTACCGTGTTGCACCTCAGGATAGCCTTGACAAGGTACAGGAAAGGTTTGTGAAGAACATTGACGCTGTTGTGCAAAAGTACAACCTCAGCGTCAACGCTTACGAGGACGATGGGAAGTATCAAGACATTAACAAGGCTGGATTCGACTACGACGGTCATCTTAAACTCACAGCGATTCGCACCTCTGTCACCACACCCGTATCGCCAACTAGCGGCCAGATCTGGGATATCTTCTCAGGCACGATTCAACACAGCTTTGCTTTTGAGGGCGGCAAGGTCGTGCCCGTGGGAGAAATCATGACCGGTAACACTGACACGAGACATTATCTGAGTAAGTTCATAGTAATGACATCACGAGGGGCATACTAACGGCTGTAGACCTTTCACCACACATTTACCGCTGGACACCAACTCGACAACGAGGCTCGGAGAATATTCACACGGTTGATGAGAGGATCAAGATGGAGTCGCATATCGACATTGTCAAGTTTTACTATGACTTGATCCGCAACTTTGACGCGGCCGACTTTTAAGTGTCTACTCGTTACAGTAGTAACACAGCATAGCACAGTATTGCATTACACCTCCATTAACCGACTCTATTTCCCAAAACATCATATCTGGATCACGTTTTCCTCACCGTCTCTACTGCATGTCCCCTTAGCCTCTACCGGTACTTATATCCGAGAACCCCCACGCTTCTCCACACACTGGACACTTTGCTAGCATCTCCACATTCTCATGCAGCTGAGCCTTTGCTTGTGCTTTTCCGTGGTGTTCTCCTCATGAACACTTGTGGTTGCTTGTGACTCTTGGCGTTGCAATTATGAAGTTATCACCGTCTTTTAGTCACATACACCAGTCTACTTCTGCATCGATCACGGGTACATGTGTCTGTACCTACTATGCAGCACCACACTTTAAGCAAAGGTACCTGATATAGGCTTAAGCAGTACATCGGTTCCTCTCCGAGGACATATCAACGCCATTACAAACTCACCATCTCTTACTTGCTCCTCAAAACTCCACATCCCCAGATCCATCTACGGGGGTTCCCCACGATCAAACCCCATCCATGGGCCCGTTCTGTCCAGAAAACATCCGACACTCGTGTAAGCATCATCAACCCTAAAGCGGCAATGTCCAGCGTGCTCCTGCAAAATACCCAATTGGCTGGAGATTCTTGTCCACGAGACACATCTACATACATCTCACCGGCATATGCTGGCTGCACAGCGTGGGATATGGCCACTTTGCGGGGAACGGTAGTTTCGATGGGGTAAAAAGACGCCGAGGATGGGAACATGAATTCGTCATTGCAGTAGCTACTACGGGTGTTGTATGCATCGAATGCGAGGTGATTATGGTTATGCTACAGACAGCCTGAGAGGGCTGTGTATGCCCAATGCCACAACACCATCTTGTGCTTGAAATACATGTATCGTCGTCGTCATCATGATCATCATCACCGCCCAACTAATATCAGCCCAATGCCAGTCTGCTTTTGTTTTGTTTCTTACCAACCAAAACATGCTTTTGTTCCCCAATCACAGTGTTATCTCAAGATCCATCACCTCCTGGAACCCTTGAGTAATAGTATCAAAATCCTTTTGAGATGGCGCCACGCAGGGTCGTCGAGGCTCACCCCCGTAGCCGGAAAAGTGTCCAAGAGCTGCCTTGACTCCCACAAAACCAGTCTTGATCGCCGTCCAGTCAGCCTTGGCTACCTTGGCCTGCAGCTGTCGGGCTTCTTTCCAGTTTTCTTGGTCAGCTAGCTCTGTGATGCGCATGCATGCTTTGGGACACAGGTTCGCCAGTCCGGAGATGGTGCCGTTGGAACCCACGACGTGGCCCTGCAGGATGAAATCCGCACTTCCACCACCGACCCAGAAACCCTCTGGGCAGTCGGCTGCGATACGAGCCAGCTTTCCCGTGTTACCGCATGTCAGTTTGACGCCCACGACGTTGGGGTGCTTAGCGATGCTGAGAATAGCGTCGGATGAGAGGTCTCGGCCAGCTGCGGCTCCAGGGAAGTTATACACCAGAAGAGGAATTGGGCTCTTCTCGGCAACGGCGTAATAGTGCTGAATGACAAGATCGTCAGGTAGAAGGCCACCATAGTAGCTGGGAGGTAGCACGAGAGCATGAGTAGCACCAGCCTTGCCAGCTTCCTCACACAACTCAGCTGTCTCCCTTGTACTCTGAGCACCACATCCAGCAATGAGAGGAACCCGACTGCCCTCGTGGACGATTGTATCTCTAGCAACGCGGATGATAGTGGTGCGTTCTGAAGGAGACAGATGGGCACATTCGCCGTTGGAGCCGTGGACGACAATCCCAGCTACTCCTGATTCAAGCAATTTGATAACATGCTTCTCAAAAGCTGAAGCATCGACTTCGTCCTCAGGTGTGAAGAAGGCAAGGGTAGGCACGTAGACGCCATCGCCGAGGCGGAGTTGAGATGCTTTTGGGGAGCCCATGGTGGGAGATTCAAGCAGTGTTGAGGGCATATGGTATTATAGAGTATTGCAAGCAGATTCACTCAATCCCTTTTATACAAGCAAATCACAAGAAAAGAAGAGAGCAGAAAGGATAGTCTAGGAACCATTGTCAAAGCGGCAGGCATCAGCTGCTCTTTTATATCCAACCAAGGACTGGGTTCAAAGAGTGGCGTACTTGTCATGAGGCTTTGGCGAAGGCGGGCTCTTTGATCCAAAGTGTCAACCCAGGTATGGCCTCCTCATAAAAGCGTGGGGGGTTAGACTTGGACACCGGATGCTTGGGTTAAGCGGGGAAGTGAGGAGAGAGACACGAGCTCCGGCCGAGAGACTCCGGGCCGAACCGGTGACCTCGACTGACAAAGAAGCAAGTAAAGAGACCATATATGGAGTGATCTGTGGGGTTCGACGAGTTGAGTGTGCTGCAGTGTGTTGAGTGAGAATATTGGTGATGATTCAAAGTGACGATTTAGGCGGGAAGAGTTACACAACAGCACCCACCACAACAACCGAAAGCCAAGATGTCGAGCATACATATGTAGTGGCTGCCATCCATCACACAAAGAGCAAACAGCGATCATCCTCGCAGAAGCAGGTACCGTCCGTGAACAGTCGTCTGATCCCTCCAAGAGCCCAAAAGGGACAACGCCGTCACGAACCATCCAGGGTTAAACAGCCTAGAACCCCCACGCTGCTAACAGCCAATGGCGGCAGTCAATTGCCGTGTAACCTGAGAATGGAATGCTGGAGGGGCGTGGGGGAAAGCTGAGAGACATCTTATGATCAGAGCAATGCAACTCGAAGTCTATGAAGAGACAGCTGAGCTGAGAATAAGAATTGGAGGTTTTTTTATTGACAGAAGATTGGAGGAGTCATGTGATGGTCGTGATCTGATAGAGCAGACCATCAACACAGGCTCTATCAGATCATGACCATCAACAGTGCAATGGGCCACTGCAGATTATTTTCCTCACGTGTGTTGAAACGTGGGGGTTTGTTTGCTTGTATTTCCTTTCGCAAAGTACATATAATCTGATATTTAACCGGAAGAATTCAAGATCTATTTATACCGTTGCTTATTTCCGGATGCGATGTTTTGTGGTGTGGAATGGAGAATGGAGAATGCCCTGGTGTGGGTGTGGTTACCAATCAGCCAATGTTGGTTGGTTGCTACGGAGTACATAGGTAAGTTTATATACAAATTCTATTACACCGTATGTATTTTCAGCATCAAAGTCATTCATTAGGAGAATGAATAATTGCAGTCATGACAATTAAGAAGAATATTCCATAGGTAGTTATCTGGTGAAGGGAGCATCATTATGAGGCGGAATTTAATATTTCCGACCATGATTGCTTTTGTTTGGCGCAACGCCACCTTAACATGGTGCCCTCTCACTACATACCTAGGTAGATACATAATTCAAAACAACTACATCAATCATCAACATTCATTCCCATCAACTTCCAAGGAAATCAATCCATCATGCTTTCCCCGGCATATATGAGCATCTACCAGCAATACAAGGCCGATACGGACTCTGTGGCAACATGGCTCGCCAACACTGCCAAGGCTCATGGCTATCACAACCAAGTTGCTGCGGCCGCTGACGAAGCTGCCAAGAAGAAAAACAAGAAGAAGAAGGGTAACGGAAAGGGTAAAGGTCCCAGCAGGGCCAAGAGCAAGAAGCCAAAAGAAGAGATCGATGCCAGCACTGGAAAATATATAATCAGAGTCAGAGACTTTGAGGCAATGGCAAAACATGTGGCTGAGACCAATGCTATTGAGGTTCCTCGCCAAACTGCTATTGCTCTCGAAAGAGGTATCTGGGGTATGTCGGTTACTTCTTCATCATTATATAAGTGCTCAACACCAAGACTAACCTTGCCAACTAGTCCGAAGGTCCTTTTCAAAGAAGCTTGCACAGAGCGGAGCCAGGAGAGATGTCCACTCCGATGCCACACATGCTCATTTCGTCCAAGTCCTCGAGAAGGTGCGTGACTATCTTAAGCCCATCATGGAGGCCGGTCTATTCAAGCCGGATGAAAAAGTCGAAAAGAAGGCGAAACAGCCTGACGCTGGCATGTTTGACGTTCTCAATGTCTACACTCCCTCGGAAGAGTTCTTGAATGCTCCTGATATTACTCCTACCCCTGCACCCGAAACCACACAATACACTGTTGAGGAGGAGGAGGACACCTGGGAAGATGCATTCTTTGCATTCGCCGCGCTGCTCTACGACTACAACAACCTCGCACAGGAGATTCACTCCCTGTGGGGAAAGTACGCTGCTGGGGAGCTCGATCTTGCTGCTGTCTCTATGGCTACCAACGCGGCTTTTGAGATTGCTCACAGCATGGAGAGGGACGTCAAGAAGTTGCTTGATAAGCATGGGGGCTCGGCGACCCTGGCCAACGGCTGCTTCCAGGTGATTTGCGACGTAAATGGCATCGACAACGACAAAAAGGAACCAGGCGAGGCTTACAACTTGGAAGCATATGACATGGCCAAACTCCTTCAGCTAAACACCATGAGCATGCTAAAAAGCTATCTCGATGCCACTCGTGACAGTGCCATGCCCAGTAATTACAACGGCGTGTTTGGTTGGTACGACGAGAAGCTCGGTGCCAATGGCAAAACAAACCGTGAGAAGTGGAACCAGGACAAGCTGGCCCAGATGGAAATCATGCCGTATCTTCACTTCTGTTCTACCCAACCCGGCATGGGTGCCGTTGAAGATGAGATGATTCGGGGCATGGGATATTTGGTCAACTCCAAGCGACAGACGCCTCTTTGGCTGTCTTGGGCCTTACAGATATACCTTGATATCGTACAGGGATTTGGAGAGCATTGCGACCGCGGGTATAAGGAGTTCCAACAGGAAAGTCTGAAGGTGCAAAAGGCTCTTCTCGATCTTCCTGCGACACCAGAACGCAAGGCAGTTCTTGAGGCAGCGACGAGATGGAACAAGGATCCTATGTTCATGACCAACAGGGAAATGGCGGAATATGGCTTCGTGGAGAGAAGCAGCACGCCTGAATTTCAATTCCTTCGTCGCAACCCTCTTCACTGCGGTCTTCTCATTCATCACCTGCGTTCTGAGCTACACAAACATGGCGTTAGGACTGCAGCTTATAGCGGAGGCCTTATGTGCACAACACAGCTGTACCATGCCCTCCGACAAGAGGGACGTATCCCCGAGGGTCAGGCATGGGAGGACTTGGAGACATTCTGGGGTAATCAAGGAAACGCCACCTTCTTCATTGGAAAACCACCCAGTGATCGTGAAGGCTACTACAAAAACTACTGTCTCTGTATAGGCGTGTCAGCCACCAACTGGGCACCGAACAGGAGAAGTGCGCAGCCAGCGGCGCACAAGGCTAATGCGCCAAACATGAAGTTCGACGGGTGGGTGTCGCTATCGTTGAACCAGCGCATTGCCGTGTCTAATCCGTCTCAACCTTGGACGGCAGCGGTTGTGGAGGAGTTGTTGACTGAGGGTCGCAAGAAGGAGATGATGGATGGCAAGGGACGTATTCAAGCAGACTTGAAGCAAAAGGCCAAGGAGGCCAATGTAAGTCCTTGCGGTTCGAGACAGAACGGGTTCACTAACAGATATTAGCTTGATGCAGTACCTAAAAGCCCAAGTGGTCTTGTGAATCAACTTGCCCATGTGGTACAGAAAGAGATCCCCAGAATCTCCTTCAACTACTTCACCATGCACTACGTCGCCTGGGGGCTCCTGACCGATCTTAAGCGAGCATTCACGGCTGCCATGGGCCCCGAGTTTCTCGAGTACGTGCCATCAGAGGACCAGTTACCTTTTGTCGTTGGCTACATCTTCTCTACGGCGTCAGGCCACGGTAGCAGCGACGTGCGAGAGCGCTTGCTGGGCAACGATGCATTCATGGATATTGCAGCGGGGGTCATGAGTGAATTTTTGGAACAAGGCAAGGGCCGCCTCATTCAAGAGGCGAGTGAGACGCCGGTTCATCCTATCGAGGTTGATGGTATTGATGTTGATGGTACGGGACTCTGGCAAGTTGAAAAGTTCAAGTTGGAGGGCATGAGGAATACAGCAGCTAGGGAGAGGGGGGATATTGCACGCGATACTGCTTTGTTGAGTGAGCTCATGGATCTTTTGAGAACGATGTAAATGGTGGAAGAATTTAGGTTGGAAACATGTTTTGCTTCTTTGGATAACTTATTGGGTATCTCGAAGATGGTGTAGAGACGCAATTCATATATAGCAACATGCCAAGAGAGTGATGGTTTACTGCAGCAACTTGGACCTAAAGAAGTGAAGCACAATCCAAACTAGGCATTTAACAGGACATATATTCAAAACATCCTAAGCTTCATGCCTAAACACAAAACATTGCTACAATACAGTAAAAAACGACAAAGACCCGGAAAAGCCAAAACACATATCAAAACCTAGCTAAACTCGTCCCCCAAGCCGAGTCTTCCAGACAAGATATCCAGCATATCCCACCACACCCGTCAACGCCAGTCTTCCTACAGCTGCGAGCAAGTTCTGATTCGCCCTCGCTCTGCTCTTCTTCCTCATAATCGTAGTCTGTTGTCTAAACGTCTCACCATCGTTAAGATGAGGGAACGGCGCCTCAACCATCTTACCCGTCTCTGGATCCTCAACCTGAGGTACAGGAACGCCCAAGTGCTTACACAGCGGTCCCCACCCGTCGGTGATGGTGTACTCAATGTACCGATCCGCTGGGATCCTGTCGTGAAACTCTTGGTACTGCGCTTTAAACCACGCAATAGCTTTATCTTTATCCTTTCCGTGGTCATACTTCTGGACCAGCGATCTCATGGATTTGCCGTACATGGCCATGTACTGAATATGCGAATCAAGCAAAAAGCAGTAAAACATGCTGAGTTTGGCCCAGAATTCCTTAGGGGTGGTTATCAAGTAGATGCTATTGAGCACACTCTCATACCACTTCTCCGGGTCTCGATTGAGGATAATGACTTTAGCTTTAGGGTACACCTCCGCAAGTTCAGCGCCGAAGAAAGCAGCGGGAACGTCGCACACGGCTTGACAATCGCCGAGTAAGCGGTCCCAGTCGGCGCGGGTGAAGGAACCCTCGCCGGCGTACTTTGCTTCAAGGGCACGGATCCAATCGGGGACGCGGGAGGGATCTTTGATGACTGTTTGCATGTGATAGCAATCGTGGAAACCGAGCTGCCACAGGGCATTACGCATACCTATAATGCGATTCAGTTCTGGTTTTCTATCTGTAGGTTACGCGCGTAATATTGAGAGGTGTATGTGGATGAACATACTCAACGTCCCTGTGCGATGAACACCACAGACGATGACGCGCATGGGAACAATGCGATCAGGGATAATGGTCGACGTTGCCATTGTTTCGTCTCGCAAGATGATGTTCAATAGCAGGGAGATAGTATTGATGCCCAGATTCAAGGGTGAAGAGCAATTGATGGCCTAACCTATTTCGCTTCGCTTGGGCGTCTGTCTCGGTGTAGTATTCACCTTGAGGTTTGGTGTTGAGTTGGGCTGTGAAGGTGTAGGGATTGAGGACCCAGTGAAAAGAGTCTCGATTCTAATAAAGTTGATACAGTATCAAATTGATAATGCTAACTTGATTCGTTGGGGAAGCCTTATCATGCGCTAACCAGTTATGTACATACATAAATAACTGGCAAAACTCTACCAAGAATAGAACAACACATTTTGATGGTGATAATTATTAGAAACACCATGGATATGCTCGTCTAGAGCTTTCTAGTCGAAGCTTGGCTTTTTGCTATCGCGCTATGATCCGCTGATGGTGGATGCTTGGCCAAGTCGGTCTCGGGTGGATCTCTGAGTTCAAGATATGATACACCAAGTGTTTGTTCCCTGCTCGCAAGTTGCAACCCAAAGAGCCTCCAACCTCACATGTCATGACTAGGAACATACAGTATTATGGGCCTGCAGGGGACAACTCAATCTGGTGGTGTTGTGAATATCAGACTTGGTTCCTGACTCACCGGTTCATGGCAGCCCATTACGCGTCATAATACGAACTTTTATGCTCGAATCATGATAGGTAGAAGCGACATGACCGCCTCTACTCTTCAGTCTCAGAATCTGCATCTGCACGTCAGGACGCATGTCTATCACACCAATCAGGGAATTAAGAGTGTCGATCAACTGCCAGGCTCGCATTGCAACGTGGGAGTTGATTCTGTTCTTGAACGCTGAGAATCAACAAAAGGAATTCTACAGCAAATACGTAGATAATGAGCCTCAATCCAACCTCTAGCGCCCAACCTAGCCCATCGCCCGAAGAACCGATCGCTGCAGGGCTGTAAATGCAGCTGCATCGTCCCCTGAAGCACAGGGCACATCAAGGCCTCAGCGGCCCGCACGTGGCGGTGGAAGAAGCCCGATGCGATGGAATGGATGCAAGCTGTTGAGCCTCCGTCCGTCGACCAGGCCCGTAATTCTAATTAATTACTGACTGCACTACACTACCGGCAGCCCGGGTACAACCAAGATTTTAACCCTACCTAGCCTAGGCTTTATCTCACTCACGCCCTTCCAGAATGAGTAACCCGAGCTTGAACTTCTTTTCATGATCACATTTACCCGGGCCAATCCAAGGACACCCAGGAACCATGATGAGACAGGTCCAAGACTGAAGCGAGGAGGATTGATTGGCTTGTGAGTTGAGTAGAAATAGCAGAATTACTTGATTTTGAGGGAATTGCAGTCTGTAAAGTAGTATTATCATGTAGGGTGAGTTCTGATTCACAATGGGGCAAGATAAGACCGCAATTCATGACTCGAGCCAAAAACACCAAAAATGTTATCGCCAGTACAACACAGTATCAACAACATGCCACCAACCCGATCGAAAAAGCTTGGTAACCCGATGGCAGTGCTTAATAGGCTGAGGATTCAATGCACAAGCACACCATCATCATCATATCTACAAAACATCAGCCAAACCTAGACAAACCTGGTCTCGGACTTGCTCTCGGCGACCCACAGTCCTTATCACGCAAGTTTGCCGCCCCCGTAGCCACAACACTACGGATACCTACACTCAAAATCTATGTACACTATGTACAGGCCCAGTTTTTGTTTTTCTTGGTCTCGCCCCAGAGCGAGAAAAGAGAAAAGGTGTACAGTAGGTAAATCATCTTACCATCCCCCTTTGATCGACACCATGATCAATCCCAGTTTGCCCTCCCAGGGCCGATCCTTAAAAGCTGTCGTCAACCCCGAGTTGTTAAACCCAGCGGACCCAATATTTTTCTATATCGTTATCCTTTGAAGATATGTCAGCAGAACAAAACGACAGCAGCGAAAGTGGGAGTGGCGGTCGGCCAAGCCAGGTTCACACTCCTCTCCGCAGAGAAAAGAAGCGAGTCGGCTGGATTGGAAGCCAAGAAAACTCTGGAGAGAGCAGCGACTCAACGAAAACACGTTCTCAGAAGAAGGGCAAAGATGAAATTGTCTTCTCACCTGCTGGCTCACCCAAGCTGGCCCCTGGCGAACTACCACCCAATGCACCAGATGCTTACGAACTAAGTCTTGCTCTGACAAAGATCCTGTCTGCCGAGCAGGAGAAGAAACGGCAGGAAAAGGCTCAGAATCTTGCACCCGATACACCAGATACAGCTCCGAAGCGGCCGAGGCCGGCACTACGGAGAAACACGAGTTATGACGACCCTGGGGAGCGAGAGAAGGCGGACCAGGCTGAGTCGAGGACTACAGAGCGGCAGTACAGATCCATGGCTGATGCTCGCCAAAGAGCTGATCGACTAGCTGTCTCGATGGGTTACTCTGCACCGGGATCTCGACGAGCTTCACTTGATCTTGACGAAGTCCCCTCGTTCAAGCCCTTGATCGAAGACTTTGATAACCCAAAGGTTACACCACCAAAGACGAGTGTCGAAGATCCAGGATACTTTGGTCTTCGGCAGCGAGTAACTAACCAAGATCGCTTCGAGTATCATGCTGCGGCCGAGAATCTGGTTAGATCTCATTCTCGTAAAGGGCAGCGAGATTTATTCACGCAGCATCCAAACGGAGGACCTACTTCTGGCACTGCTACGCCGGTGTTTCAACAAGCGTATGCTCACGATTACGTTCCTCGACCAGATCACTACCGCGGTGGTATTCTTTCCTCGCTGCTGAAGCTCTATCATGATGATAGAAATACACCTGGTAGTGGGATGAGCACGCCCAAAGATACAGGAACACCACTCATGTCCCCTCGTGGCTCACCTCCAGTATCTCGACCTGGTTCATCAAACGGCACTCCTCCAATCCGATCACCCCCTCGCTCTCGACCTACCAGCGGTTTGTTCAACTACCACAAGAGCCGCCATTCAGCGTCTTCGCTTGCACTCACAGAGCTTATGAAGTCGTCGTCTATGTTTGCCGCTCCAGCATCTTCCAACATCTCAGACAAATGGGCTGAGCAAATCAAGCAAAAGCCACCCACCAAGAAACGGGATAAGGCTCGAATCACCGTTCATATCGCAGGTATCATCCAACGACACCGGTATCTACTCAAGCTATGTCGGGCACTCATGATGTACGGCGCTCCTACACATCGGTTGGAAGAATACATGACCATGTCATCGCGAGTTCTCGAGATTGAAGCGCAGTTTCTTTATATCCCTGGCTGTATGATCATCAGCTTCGATGATAGTACCACGCATACTACCGAGGTCAAACTTGTGCGAGTGCCGCAGGGTATCGACCTTGGACGGCTACGGGATGTGCACAATATTTACAAGGAGGTTGTTCATGACAAGATCGGCGTTGAAGAAGCCACAAAGCGACTGGATGAAGTCAATGAACGAAAAGACAAATACAACGTCTGGGTGCGAGTCTTTTTATACGGCGTTGCATCGGCTTGTGTTGCACCCTTCGCTTTTCAGGGACGATTCATCGACTTACCTATTGCCTTTCTCCTGGGATCTATCGTTGGCATCCTTCAACTTGTCTTGGCCCCCAGCAACGAGCTATACGCCCACGTCTTTGAAGTTTCCGCCGCCGTCGTCACATCTTTCATTGCTCGAGCATTCGGTTCCATCCAAGACGGTAAGCTCTTCTGCTTCAGTGCGTTAGCACAAAGCAGTATCGCCTTGATCCTCCCAGGTTACATGGTTCTCTGCAGTTCACTTGAACTCCAGAGCCATAATCTCGTGGCTGGAAGTGTGCGAATGGTGCACGCTCTCATCTACACTCTTTTCCTCGGATATGGCATTACCATTGGTACATCACTCTATGGGATGATGGATAGCAACGCATCGAGTCGGTCAACCTGCGATAAGCCTTTGGAAAGGGGCTGGTTCTTCCTCTTTGTTCCCGCATTCACCATGTGTCTCTGTCTCATCAACCAAGCCAAGTGGAAGCAAACTCCCGTTATGGTCGGGATGTCTGTAGCTGGTTGGTCGGTGAACAGTTATTGCGCCGAATACTTCGGAGGAAGTGGTCAGATCTCCAACATGCTGGGTGCTTTGACAGTTGGTATTCTGGCCAATCTGTACTCCCGAATGGGAAAATACTTCGAGAATGGTTACTTGGACTTTCTCGACTGGTGGAAACTCAGGGTTCGACCGCGATATACCAAGAGGAGACTCGATTCGGATTCATCATGGTCTCTCCCAACACTCACCGACCCCGAGTCTCGTCCCGCAACCCCAGAAAAGAATCAAGAGCCCGAGAAGGCCCGCAAGGTCGGATACAGTCTCGCTGCAGCAGCCATGCTTCCAGCTATATTTGTCCAGGTGCCGTCTGGTTTAGCAGCAGGTGGATCTCTGTTGGCTAGTATTTCTGCAGCAGATGAGATTACCAAGAACGGAACCAAGGTTGCATCTGATCTCAACACAATGGGCAATCTTGAAGGGACAGCGTTTGATGTCTTGCTTAAGGTTATTCAAGTTGCCATTGGTATCAGTGTTGGCCTTTTCTTGAGTGCACTGATTGTTTACCCGTTGGGTAAGAGGCGCAGTGGTCTGTTCAGTTTCTAAGCTGAACATGTGTGACAAGACGTATGTCTTTTTTCATTTTACTTTACAGCCCTGTTTCTCAAGGCAACGGATCATTAGAGGTGGTTTGTTACAGCGCACATACAGAAGCAACAACTAGAATTATTTGTTTTCTTGGGTAGAATTTAGATTTGGGTTTGGGACGAGTGGCGCAAAGCAAGCGAGTCTGGGTTTCCCTCACACATATAGAACTTATAGAGATACAGATCGGTAATGACGGAATGAACAGAACAAACAGCGCTTATATAACAATATTTACTTGTTTAATGAACAAATACATCTATTCTTGTAGCCCATCTCGTGTTACGCAGGCCTCATCACATACATGTAAGAGCTCGATCGCGATCTTCAACAGATAATGTAGTGACGTCAGCGCTCTCAACACCAACTCAAAGCCAAACTCAACTTCTCATTCCACCCCCAACGTTGGTTCCAACTTACCAACAGTTTCTCGAACATGACAAACATTCTAGTCTCGAATTAGTTCAAACCCACTTCAACACTAACAAAACAAACAACAATACCCGCAGGCATGAAGATCCGATCTTCTCGCATCTCCGTGTCAATAGCAAAGGCGATAAGCCAGCGTCACGGCAAGTCCAGAAAAGGCATCATCAAAACTATACTCGCCTTTTTCCGCCTCTTCAGACTTCTCCTCACACGCTACCGCTCTATCGATTTTCTCGCTCTACGCAAAGAAGTCTGGAAGCTCGATGAAGAGGAATATCACAGTTCCTTCCAAACTGATGGAAAGGATTCAGCAAAACTCATTGCCGTTGGTGATCTAGGCTACAGTGGCTCGACTTTCTTTACTACAGCTAATGAGAAGTATCTCATAAAGTCCCTGCCTAGACGATTCGAGCATGATTTCTTCGTCAAGGAGTTCTTTGATCCGTATGTGGGACACATGAAACATCAACCACACAGTCTGCTCGTTCGCATCACGGATCTGGTGTATTCACCACAGGCATCTATTGGCGGTATGATAGGCGCTGCCCCTACGCACCATATCGTCATGGAGAATCTACTCTTCGGAAAACCAACGGGTGATGGGAGAAAGCCCTGGGAGAGGTACGATCTCAAACCAAACGATTACTTCTTCCCGGAGCGAGATATCGCAGATGGTGCTCTTGTGCCAGATAGCGTGATAGACCGTCTCGTCGATGAATTCCCCGAAAAGGTCCGCGTCACACACCAAGCCAAACAAGAACTCGTGTCTCTCCTCTTCGCAGACACAGCACTTCTCGCATCGCACAATGCTGTCGATTACTCCCTCTTCCTCATCCGGTGTCCCAAAGGCAGCCAAGTACCAGTTATGGAATCCGACGCGGGAAGCTGGCGACGAGGTGTGGACGATATTGAAGGAAAGTGGACGTATCGATGTGTGGTGCTGGATTTTTTCTGGACGAAGCATACGTTTCATGCGAAGGCGTTGACCAAGATTGTCAAGATCTTCAACAAGGTTGCTCACAAGGGGCCGATGAGCATTACGGCCGATCCGGAAGAGTATAGGGAGAGGTTTATGAAGATGGTGGATGAAACGGTTGTTGAGGGATGATACTTTGTTTGTCTTTGGAGTTCAAGGTCTTTTTACTTAAGGGTTTGTGATGAGCATGGAGTACCTAGGGACAGAAACAGCTTTGATTTCTCAGTTTGGTGGTGATACATACCTGATGCTGTTAATTGAGGTTGACAGTTTCTTATTAATGAAAAAAACCAAGTTCAACATGAATAAGCCAGTTATCTACGCGCTCGTTCATCATTACTATCATGGACCCACCCCCTCATTGACATCCTCCCTTCTTGAGTCTCGAGTTCAACGAGATTACAAAAGTATAGGTATACCACAACTTCTATAATGTTGAGTTAACCTCACAAATCAAGAACATATTTGGAATCTATTAATAGATTTCTGTTTATGAACTCCCATCACAACAATACCATCACCAAAACTCTATCTTGAAACTCTAGCTCATCCCAAATTTCGGCAACAACCGGCCCTAAACTGTCAAGCCACCTAGCAACACTCTCAATTTCTTTCATCCTCGCCCTCACCACACGACAAACAAGATGACCTATTACTGTACAGACTGTGATAGGCTCTTCTACGCGGGAAGAAAAGCTCGCGACCAGCACTGTCAAGCAACAGGCCATGCTCCGCCAGCCTTCGAATGCGACACCTGTAGCTTCTGCTTCGACGACGAGTATGACCGCCGCGAGCACATGAATCTGGAAATACACTGGGCTTCAAACGCCCCAGAGTGTAAATTCTGCTTTATTCGGGCTGCTACGAAAGCTGAGATTCGGCAGCATGAGGTTGATATCCATCATCATTGCGCTGACTGTGATCGTCAGTTTATCAATGCGAACAACCTTCGAATGGTAAGTCATCACAGCAATTAGTTATGTATAGTGTTAATTGGCCTAGCATTTGACCTCCAAGATTCATCGCACCACTTCAGTGAAATGCCCGTTCTGCAAGCGCGCTTGCAACACCGCTACTGGTCTATCCCATCACCTTGAGCGAGGCTCATGTCCGCGAGTTCCCATGGATCGCAACAAGCTCTACCGCTACATCAAGCATCGTGACCCGGGTAGTCTCATCTCTAAGAAGGATGTGGCGTGGCACGGTGAAAAGACATATACCATCAACCCAAGAGCTGCATGGAACCCATGGGCCAAAGCATTCGAGTGCTATTTATGTCACAAGCTGTACATGACCCTTACTGCATTGAGGACCCATCTCTCGTCGCCAAGACATCAACAGAGCCTGTATCACTGCTTGAAACTATCTTGCAAGAAGGAATTCAAAACACTGGCGGCTCTGATCAACCATCTTGAGAGCGAGTCTTGTGGGATAATGAGGTTTCAGCAGGTGCAAAAGAGTATTGCCACTATTGTTGATCCAGATAAGCTGATATCTCAACCTTCACTGAGATAGAGAGTCTTTTGTTGGGATATCTTTCGGTGTAATTGCTTGGGCATTTAATGAAATGCTGGTTTGAGGTCGAACTTGGAATACCACTTGGTATAATTACACATCGCCCTGTACTATAGTCTATTAGGAAACCTTTAATGCCAGTTTTACTACTCTTTTACCCTCGGTAAGACGTTGAACGGTCAATCTCCAAAATCTCTCCTTGTATGCGTCGCTGTACATCGGATTTTTAGGTGCCACCTGCTCACTAGAGGTAAACACTCACTAAATTTAGACAACAGATGAAGAAGTCTTCCTTCTCGCCGTCATACCTGATTCTCGACCTCGGCCATCACGTGCTCCTGTCCTTTTCTTTCTCTTGCTTTCCCTCTGAACCTCAACCCCTCGACTCCGCGCTTTCTCCTCCACATAAGGCCATCCTGTAACCTCCATCCTCCACGCATTTGCAGGATCTATTCAAGTTCAGTCAACACAAGATGGTCTACATGTGTGGGACTTGCTAGAGGCGCTTCCCTGCAGGATGGCACTCTCGAGAGCAACACCTCTACGCGACAGGACATTACCCTCCCGATTTCGAGTGCGAGCTTTGCGACTGGTGGTTTGACAGTAACAGACAGCGTATACGGCATGAGGTCAACGATCATTATTACTGCTCAGACTGCGAGCATGAATTCTCAAGCTGGCACGGCATCAACCAGGTAGTTATGCCCTTTACCGGCACCTTTAACCTCGACGCTGACGTTGGTAGCATCTGGACTCCAGGAGACACTATTGGTCAGGTCGCTCGAGTTATCAAAGAGGAGGAGTTTCATGCCCTTTCTGTCAAGCGTACTACCGAACTGCCACTGGCATCATTCATCACCTTGAGCGTGGATGCTGCCCAAACGCACCCTTGGACCGAGACACGCTGTATCAAGAGATCAGACGACGAGATCCTGACGGTTTCATCTCAAATAAGTTTCTCGAGTGGCATGGCACAGTATCATACGAAGCGACCGAACTAGCCTTCAATCCTCGCTATGGTCAGTACGAGTGTTATCTCTGCCACGATCTATTCCGACACTTGTCGAGTCTCAACCAGCACCTAGAGTCACCTCGACACCAGCAGAATCTCTACCACTGCCCCAACAGATCATGCTGCAGAGAGTTCACCACTCTGGCTGGTGTGATCAACCACTTGGAGAGCGAGGCGTGCCGCTTCATGCGATTTGCGGCTGTTCAGAATGGTATTCGGGGTCTTATCTCTTCGAACCGTTTGATTGCTTTCTGAAGCAGTATGGGGATATCGATTGATGTTGGAGCAAAGAACAAGGAGATTGCCCGTCATGCCTACGGGATGACTTTTGGTATCGACCACACAAGACGACAACTCATGGTATGGCCCTTGACAACGTTACAAAGGGAGATCCATCGCTTTGGGTCTGAGTCCAACCTGTCAATTCAGCATTGACACTATGTCACAAAGGGGTATTATTTTAATGGAAAATTGGGAAATCATGTACATACGCTTAGCTTTGAGGAAGAGCCTATGACACTGAGGATGTCATACAACCACTTCATATGCTCGTTCACTCCCGCTGGGGCGAATAGGGAGTTTCATGTTAGTCTACACTTAGCATGTCCTGTAGAAATTTTGTTCTATTCTGAAAATAGTTTAATTACTTTGCTGGTCTTGACTCATGGATGCCAGCAATATTACAAAAAGCAATATGAGCAGTCACAAATCTCCATTATGTTATTGAACTGAAGCTAGCCATTGATATACTGGTCAGGTATCATGTTAAGGCTGGCGATTGATAATAATGATCGGCAACTACCTGACTCGTACCGGGTATATGGATACGATTATAACGCGGAGCCGCAATCGTTTCGCTGAAGATTATCATAGCTGTGGATTCACATATAGCGTAACATTGGGCTGTTGATAGACTGAACCGATTTTATTTACTCCGTATATCATCAAAGTTATCAGTTTGTAAGCTAGGGTCTGGTTTGGAGTTAGGGCTCATCGGAGCATTTGATCAACAACCAACCTTCTTTCTTGAGTCTACCGAGGAAAGGTTCCATTACCAGTGGTTGGTCAACTTCTTAACTGTTTTGTGATTACTGTTTCACAATTGCAGAACATGAGGCACAGACACGAACAAACGAACGTGCGGTATTTTAAGAAATTCCACCGCGTTCGAGATCTGCTTCCTGTCGCATCAAAGAAACCATTGACAAATTAACAAGCCCCTATGCAAGACACTGACTTGATCGGAAATTCTTCTCATCCTTCAGCGTCATATGAAGTACGCTTTCAGGAACTCGAATGACATTATATGGAGATGAAGCCACTCTGTCCAACCTGTTGGGTGAACCCTAGTTTTCTAGTTCCCGCTGCCCCGTATCTCGGTAAACTCTTTACATCCGCGGCCGGGGATAGTTTTGTTGATTCTTCCAGCAATGGATGTTCACCCGTTTATGATATGTTCTTTATCAATCTTCGGGACTTGAACTCCCTTTTACCCAACAAAGTGAAACAACTCGTTTAGCCGGATAATAGAAAAGAGGGGGAAACTCTTGGTCAAACCAGTGAAAGTGAAGTTGGTGTTGTATTCTATGTAGTCTATGTTTTCATCCAACTCAGGCATACTTTTTCACCATCTTGAGAATGGCTTCGTTAATCTCCTTGGGGTTGGTAGCGCTCAGGTAATGTCCACCTCCCTCAATGAACTCAAGTGTGGCCTCAGGACTGGAGGTGAAGAGCTTGATATGCTCAGCAGGTACAGTCGTGCCAAAGACAGGATCAGCAGTGCCCTGATAAATGATGGTTAGCTCCGCTTAGTCTATTCATTTGAACGTTCACTCACCTGAAGCCAGTAGACGGGACATTTGACATCTCTCAAGCGAAGGAGAAGACCATCTCGCTCGAAGAGATTGACAACAGCAATGCGAAGCTTCTGTCGGCCTTCTTCTCCGCGATACACATGCTTGAGTGTCTCATCCCAAAAGGCAAGCGTCTCAGGAGATGGGTTGCTTCCGAAGCCTACCGAGGCAACGAGACCGCGCCATACCTCATCGACAACAAAATCAGGCGTGGCAGTGGCGCTGTGCCATTTCTCGTAGAAGGGTCCAAGCTGAGTCTTGGGTCCCCAGCAGCCTTTCTCGCGGGACTCGGAAGACTCGTAGTCCATGGATGTGCCAAGCGGAAGCACGCCGAGGATCTGGGATGGTGTCAGTCAGGGGGCACTGCCGAAGCGGACTGTTACGTCGACGGTGAAAGACGTACCTTTTCAGGGGCCAAGAGAGCCATGCGAACGACGATCCAGCCGCCTGCGCTTGTTCCCAGGGCAAAGGCCTTCTGGACGCCAAGAGCCTCCATGACTTGGAGGTTCATGAGGGCTGAGTCCCAGTACGTGAAGTGCTGAGACTTTGTGCTCGTGGCGCCATGGCCAAGCGGTTCAATGGCGAGGAGGTTAACGGCGTCGGTGAGATCCTTTGCTGAGAACTGTGCTTCGAAGAGAGAGGATGTGGTGCACATGGAGTTGACAAGCACAAGAGTGGGTTTGCTAGAGTCGATTCCAGAGCCCGAAACTCGATAGCCGGCATCGATGCCTCCGAGGTGGGGAACATGGATGGTAGTTGTAGCAGCCATTGTGTGTGTGTGTGTGTGTGTATCGAGATGATGTTTTGTTAGTTCCTGATGTGAGAGAAGAGGAAGTAGAATCTCGGTAGGGCCCAAAGGAAGAGCTAGAGGAACTGGCTATGTACTTCGTATGACAGCCAAACCTAGCGATGATCAGGGGCCAGGATATCCGCAAATTGGAGTCTTTTTGGTCCGCAAGAGGATACTTCTCCGGGAGATTGACGGCGCCGTTCCTCGTGGACTTGTATGGAACCAACCGGCGGTCCACTTGGAGTTTAGTTATGTGATCAGACATGAGACGTTTGAGAACGGGCCGGACCGTTTAGAGGCTATTGATGTTGTATATTTACACTACATTTTGTAAATGTGCTATATAGGATGCCGTATATCAATGTGCAGAATGGATTATTTCGTCTCACTTATTATTCTCACTTGCTGTGTCGTCTTTTTGCCTCGGCATTCCCCACTGTCTCATTGGTAAAATTTCAATGCCTTGACTCAAAGTGCTGACGGGCGTCAGGGATTAAACACACCCGAAGCCACGGTGAGGGTCCCGTTCCTCGTATGTAAATGAGCGAAAAACAAACAGAAACTCCAATAAAAGTGTGTTCCTGAATGAGATCCTGGCAGTTATAATGTCACCCTGTATGAACTTGAATCAGTTCTTGCCACGATATGATCAGCATGATCGGCGTGATCGGCGAGTCGGCTCACTTACATAAAATAAACCCTTGATAGATTTTGGAACCAACATTTGTTGCCCAGTCTTCATGTGACCGATTGGCCAAGACGAACGATAGATGTCTCAGTATAACCTCAGGGATAAAGTCTGCATGTCTCAGCTGTCTGTGCCTCTCTCCCGCTTCGCTACCGAATTATCATGACCAGGCTTATAAGACCGGGTGGAACACCTTTTCTGGAGACTCGAATCCACTCCCACGTTCTCAGGCAGAGATCAATTCCGTACGTAGTAGTTCATCATGCCAAATCAAGTCATAATATTCGGTTCTTCTTTAGCTACCATCAGGCGAGTTTTGCCGTTGTCTCCGCTGGTTCCACCCTACCAGTTTGAGAAGATAATTATCCTTCTACTCCATAGAAACATGCTTTAGATCACTGCACTCCTTTATTTCATCTTCTTTGCTGTGTCGTGTCGCTTTATTCATGTTGTAATATTCTCTTTATCAATATGTCGTCCGAGTCTCAGCTCCCTGGCCTTCCTGGCTACGACAAGAACACCATTCAGCCATGGACCGTCCAAGTCGTTGTTTCAATGACAGTCCTCGCTTTGTTGTCGTGTGCTCTGCGGTTGTATAGTCGACATCTCAAGGCGCAGAAGCTCTGGTGGGATGATTATGTTATTCTCTTTTCAATGGTAAGACTACACTTATACATATGACCAAGTCTAACAAATCTAGTGTTGGAACTTGGTCGTTGTAGGATTCATCTTCGCCATGCACTCGACTGGCATGGGCATTCACGCCGATAAAGTCGATCCAACACAGATAGTCATGATGGCGAAATGGCTCCTTGTCGCAGAAATTCTCTACGCTTGGAACTTGGGCTGGACCAAGCTGAGTCTTTTGCTCATGTACTATCGCATCTTTCACGTTCCCTACTTCAAGAAGATGGCCTGGGCCGTAGGATCTTTTGTATTTGCCTGGGTCATCTGCATTACCTTTCTTTTCATCTTCATCTGCATTCCCGTTGCGAAACTCTGGTATCCCGACCTCCCCGGCCATTGCATCAACCAAGTAGGAACCTGGATCTCCAACGCCGCCTCGACCATCTTTACCGATCTTGTCATCTTGACTCTACCTATACCCCCTATTTGGAAACTCCAGCTCGGAAAGTCTGAGAAGCTGGGTCTCACTGCTGCCTTTGCACTCGGATCCTTTGTTGTTTTCGCCTCGGCTTATCGAACCAGCGTTCTCTTTACCTACAGCAACGACGATCCAAGCTATACCCTCGCCCCGACAGTAGGATGGACCGAAATCGAAATGTCCGCCGGGATTGTCTCATCCAATCTCCCAACCATGTTGCCGGTCCTCCGCCTTGTTGCCAAATTCACCGGCCTAAGCAGCTTGGCCTCGACAGTCCGCAGTAACGTCCGCGCATCAGGGGACAAGTCGACCAAGGGACTCAAGTCCCACGAGAACACTGCTGGTAGCAGAAGTGACAACTCTGCCTCTGCATCATCGAATGCGTTCTACAGGCTTCCCGACGACAACGAGTCAACCGATCCGATCAAGGGGGGGAGGTTTGCTGAGACGACCGCTACAGTTGATCCAAGTCTACGGCCCGACATGGAGGGCTTTGAGCTCACGACCAAGTCATACAACTCCAAATCCAACAGCGGCAATAACAGCAGCGAGGATATATTGCAGGGCATTAGGGTGCAGACGGACTTTCAGCAGACAACTACACGGAGGCCATAATCCAACAAGTCTGGGGAATGTAAAAGTCAATGTATGATGTACGTAAACTACGAAAAGCACACGGTAATGGAAACGGCGGTCTCTTGTTTAAACCAAAACTCCCGATGAACGAACTTATTTTGCGAAATAATGCTGGTACTTTTGTTAACTTCACAATCACCCTCATGGAGGTAGATTTGTTGATCAGAGTGGAAGCTCCTATCCCTTCGACAGGCATCAATGATATAAAATAATTACCTTTGAACGTTACGGAGCTTATCACGATCCACTTGCCGGTGAATCAAAGTTCAGCCATGAAACGTGCGACTCCAATATCAACACTCCTATGCTACGCTTTTTCGGAGGATTTCCGTCAACATTTCGAGGTTCTAGTTTTCACTGGTCAGACATTCATTGGACATCACAGTGAAGTCATCGTGATGCTCCATGTATGAAGTTTCAAGGAGATGCTCTAGACAATAGCCAACATCGCAGTAAGCTGGGCATAATCCTCAGCTTCTTCAACCAGCATACAATCCGAAAGAAATCCAGAAAACTTCAAGGTTTCATCTGGCCTGAGCGTCAGACAGGGCTTTCGTCGATCGTGGATGCCATGTGGGAAGAGGTTTTAGCGAGTTCCGATGTCTTGCAAAGATGGATGTAACCTATATCCACTTGGGGATAGACTCATATCCCCGGGGTTTGTTTGGAGGACCAGGGGACTATTTGTTCAAGGTTGTCTATTACACGGATGTTTGTTACTGTGTAAGTTTGTGTCTATGTGTTTTGGGTCGGCCACGTGCATTTTACTTGTTTGCCTTACGGGGTCGATAGAGTGTGTTTAACTTGGAGCCTATCTCTTTAAGCGACACATGTATCTGTGAATTTACTTACTTTTATTGGTTAAAGGCCCCTGTTGTGACCACCTCAGAGTCTTAAGTTAATAAGGAGGCTCTACTATAATAGAGGTAGACTAGTTACAGAGGGATATAGCCCTTCTAGAGATATTTCTAGGGCATCTTTTGTAACCTTCTTGTATATGGGATTCAATGGAGCGAGTGACCTGCCAGAGTCTTGTGCTGCTCAAAGAGATAGGGCACACTGATATTTTATGAGTATTGGGATCATATTCATGAGCTTTACTACATACATGAGATATAATCATCTGAGTGTAGATTGATCCCTCTCTACTATTTCTCTAACATAGTTGAGTGTCTACTTTTAATTCGTAGGTTCCAAGTCTGTTCGTGGTCGTGTCGTCCAGTCACTCGCCTATATGCAGCAAACACTAAATTGCATCATCGAATAAAGAGAAAAACAAACGGGATCTAATGATAACATTCACTTGATCGAAACTCCATCTTGTCAACGTCAACGAAAATCTAGTATTTCATCGCTGGCGTTGTAGGGTAGCCTTATCTCTTATCGGCACGTGATCTTGGGCAGCGACTCAACTCAGGCTAGTTGCTGCACCGCTCTTTGATGTTTGATATTGATGCTGCCCCTGGTGACATTGTGTCGCTTTCCGCTGCGCATTTCTTTGAAGCCAGTAAAACTGTCGGTATTTCCTTTGTTCACTGTGCTTTACCGCCTCTGAAAATCCCGTCCCTAAGGCAGCCACCCCATTGGCCAGCCATTCTACAACCATCTCAGGTTGTCTTGAGCGCATCCTCCCTCACAGACACGTCACGGAAACGAAAGCTCCCTCCCACCAAAACTTCGCCCGCCCCTCCCCCGCCGTTTCTCCACGAACCGCTTTCGCATACATAACTACCTACATATCTACTCCTATTTCACCCCCAATAACAACCGCTCTTGGACCTACAAATACGACACAATATCTTGGGAACTACTGCTCTCCTGAGCAGAGCGATAAACCGCCATCATGAGCCGGATGTTGACGAGCCGGCAGGCCGAGGAGCTGTTCGTACAGGGGAGCTTCTGGAGCTTTGATTTGCCTATCTGACCGTGCTGCAGGCATAAATCCATCATCGCCTATCTCGCCGCAAATAACCTACAAGATAGCGCCAATGCCCTGAGGACGGAGCTCAGTCTTGGAGAGGATGTTTACGACTCGGCTACCGCTAAGAAATACGAGACGCTTTTGGAGAAGAAATGGACCAGTGTCGTGCGGTTACAAAAAAAGGTACGGCAGTGAATAATTGCGCATCATGACTTGGCTAACTGCGATTCGCTAGATCATGGACCTGGAAGCGCAGACTCAGTCGCTCCAGACAGAACTTAATAGCGCTACACCGACATCCCTCTCTAACCGCAGAGGAGATCCCGCATCCTGGCTCCCATCCAGCCCTCCGCGACACGTCCTTCAATCGCATCGAACGCCCATCAACTGCGTCGCGTTTCACCCCATCTTCTCTTCCATTGCGTCTGGAGACGAAGATGCGACTATCAAGATTTGGGATTGGGAGTTTGGCGAGCTTGAAAGGACGGTGAAAGGTCACACTAAAGCGGTTCTCGATCTTGACTACGGTGGCCCAAAAGGTCACACACTGCTTGCTTCTTGCAGTTCTGATTTAACCATCAAGCTATGGGATCCTTCGAACGACTACCAAAATATTCGGACACTACCTGGCCACGACCATAGCGTAAGCGCCGTACGATTTATACCCTCTGGGGCTCCCGGGGCCCCGTTATCCGGCAATCTACTCGCGAGCGCCAGTCGAGACGTTACAGTGAGGATATGGGATGTTACGACAGGATACTGCGTCAAGACGATACGAGGACATGTTGATTGGATCCGTGACGTAGCTCCGTCGTTGGATGGAAAATACTTACTATCGACCGGCAACGATCGAACGGTCAGGCTCTGGGATATTTCTGTACCAAATCCTGAAGCCAAACTTGTCATGATTGGTCACGAACACTTTGTCGAATGTTGTACCTTTGCGCCACCCGCAGCATACTCCCACTTGGCTACCCTGGCTGGAGTCAAGAAGGCGCCACCAGCGAGCAGCACGGCTGAGTTTATGGCGACTGGTGGTAGAGATAAGACGATCAAATTGTGGGATGGTCGAGGAACCTGCATCAAGACCTTGGTCGGTCACGACAACTGGGTTCGAGGTCTCGTGTTCCACCCAAGCGGCAAATTCCTCGTTTCTATATCTGACGATAAGACAATTCGATGCTGGGATCTTAGCCAGGAAGGAAAGTGTGTCAAGACGGTTGAAGGAGCACATGGCCATTTCATCACGAGTCTGAGATGGGCGCCGCCTATTATCAAGGACCAGGGTGCGGTTGAAGAGGCCAATGGCGAAACCGGCACTCCGAAGAAGGCGGCGACAGCACCCCAGGATGTGCAGATTCGATGTGTTCTTGCTACAGGAAGTGTAGATATGTCTCTTCGAATCTTTGCCCGGTAGTTGGATATACCATGGGCAAATTTGGATATTACCAAGGAACCTGCTTAGCGCCGACCCGCCTGATAGCGACATGCCCGCCGGCGATCTCGATACCGACGCAGGTTTCGCTTAAGGCCATGTCGGCCTATTGACGACTGGCTTTTTTATCTCGGCAGAGAATTTCTTGTCTCGAACGGTCAGACCGTGTCGAATTTCAACGGTTCCGAGAGACAGACGGATTCGGAGGAGCCACTCACTCCCACGTATTAAAACAAAACTACAAACAGACAGAAACAACAAAGACAAACCTCCTTTCTACCGATGGTCCTGCCGTCAAACTACGTCTGGTGCATGGGGATTTTACGAATAATGTTTGATACCCAAGCGATATTAGGTACGACAGTTGATCTGATGATTTGCTGTTGTTGGGTGAGAAGGGAAGAGAAGTGAAGAGAGTAGGAAGGGGGTTGGGAAAACTTTTGGGAAAAAGCAGGCATAGACGTTAGGGGCATCATAGAACGGAAATTTTACGTATTTATTTTTAATTACTGAGCGGGTTGAATACCTACCTAGTTTATGCTGGGATGATTGACTGTATGAGTTTGACTAAGAGTGATGAGAGGAGGGCTCTTTGTGATGAATTGTAGACCTGGTATTGACACTTGACATATCCTTTGAAGTAGGAATGCCCAACTATCTGATTCATAGCCTGCAATGGCATGTCATAATTATTCTGTAGAAATGATGAAAGATCGATTCCAGATACGCATCCATGACGCCACGATCAGAGAGTCCCACCCACTGTTGATTCACTTTATCAGTTCACAAAGAACGTCATCAATAATTGGAGTTCTTTAAGATGGTAGGGTTGTCCCTGCACCTGAATTCAGCTCTGTGAACCAATACATTAACTACATCAACACCATGTCTGCACGAATTGCTCGATCTTCAATGGCTTTGAGGTCTTCTGTGCCTGCTATCCAGCGTGGCTTTCACACAACGACGGTGCTTCGAAACAACGAAAAGGAACCCATTGGACCCGGGTCTGAAGAAAGACCTATGAACAAGAATCAGAGGTAAGTTAGTTGCCTGTTGAAGAGTTGCATATGTCTAATGGGAATAGCTCGCAAACGATGATGCTGGGTGGAGTTGGTCTTGCGATTGGTGCAGGCTTCTTTTATCTCATGTCGCGACCGGACAAGGCAAAGGAGCAACCTGTTAACGGTGTCGCGGTAAAGCCAGTGAGCCCAAAATAAGAGAATGGAATGGAATGCAATACGATTGGGGTTTGGACTAGTCAGGGGATAATGCACGATGGCGTAAGATGACTGCGTTTCAACGAGTCCATTAGAGAAGAGGTTGGCCGGCAACAATAACAACTCTATGGGTTTCTATTCAGCTATGAGTTATCATCTGTAGTATGGATGATTCACATATTCCTTGCTAGGTATTGTATGTACTAGGTAGTTAGCGCTACATAGATCAATGGCTGACGGGCAGGTCTGGTTAAGAATTAGGAAAGAGCTTCGAATTCTACCTAGGTACAAAGGTACTTCTATCCTTCGTGACTGCCCGGCGAGGAATCTGTAAGGATAGAGGAACCGTATCAAGTCCTATTCTAAGGAAGAGACAAAATCGGGGCCTACATCGACCAAATGAAACAGCACGAGGAGCCTGATGAACTCCATCTACTTCACACCTTTCTCCATGACATTACGGCGTCTCCGTAGAGCCTATCACCGCATTGGCCCATGTCCCTGCGCGGTCTAGTTTACAGCCTCAAAAGAGGCAGCCAGCCAAGCAAAGCTGTGCCTCTCGTGGTGCCGCAGTCAACAGACCGCGTAATCCGCACACGACGCTCTGCCGTTTTCTAGTTCAGCCTTAATATGTACTACGTGTCTAGGCGTTTTCAGCCCTACTGGAGAATAAGCAATGATATTCGCCGAGGTTTATATGTATTTGTACATAGTTGTCTCTGTCTAGGTATCTTCTCCAAGATCTGACAATCCCCCACTTGAACTAATAAACCTCTTATCTCCACCCGCACAATGGACGGAGACGGCTTCTCGGTTATTTCACTCACATCCCTCGGCTCGACTATCTCTCATCGTGTCTTGTCCAGCGCCGAAGAGCTCAATGAGTTGAACACGACGCTTGAGACCCCGAATGAGCAATTGAGTTCATTTGCTGCGAGGCTGTATCAGCTGCATCAGCATGTGGGAGTTCTTGAAGCTGCGCTGAACAGCGCCAGTGCCATCTCGGGTCGGTTGCAGACTACGATAAGTCAGAGTCTTGGATCGTGCGATGTCGTCTCGACTGTGTTGAATAAACAGGTCATGAGATTGCAGGCCGAGACGCTGCCCTTGTTGGATGAGGTATTTTTGGTGGTTTACAATGATGCTGTGCTTGCGTTTACACGATTGTTTGCTTTTTTCGCCAAAGTCCTTTCTTTGTAAGTGGTTTAAGAAGGCAATGTTGTGTTGCTTTTACTAACAGCAGATGTTAGGACGAGCCGAGATGAACAGGATTCTACCCTTGACGGCAAGAGTGGAAGAGAGGTCTTTGATCACGTAAACAGAGCCTGCCAAAAAGCTTTACAGACCAAGGATATTATTCTCACTGCCGGACCCCAGAACCAGTCTCACGCATCAAGCAGTAAAGGACCTCTTCCAGGCGATGTTGAGCCTCCGCCCTACGAACCCTTACAAGCTACCCCAGCGCAATCGCCTAGCTGCGAGTCACCGAGCGGATCCTCAGGTTTCGCCAAGGGCTTATCATCTCTGACCAACTCGTTCAAGGCCATGACCTCAGGTCTCTGGCCGAAGCCTGATCCTCTATCTACGGCTCTGTGCCAGGCAGCTCTTCGCGGCGATGCCCAGCAGTTGAGTGGGCTGCTTGCGCAGGGGGCGAATGTTAATGGACGTAACGGGGAAGGAAACTCGCCTCTGAGCTGTGCCATCTTGGCCAACCAGGAAAACGCCGTCAACTTTCTCCTCGGCGCTGGTGCGGATGCCAATGGCAAGGATATGAAGATGCCACCCGTGTTTCTGGCTGCATCTGTGGGAAGCATTGGTGTTGCCAAGATGCTTATCAACCAGGGGACATGGAACGTCAACGCTTCAAGCTGGACTGGACAGTCGTACTTTGTCGATGTTTGCAACAGTGAGAATTTGGTGGGTATACAGCTGCTTCTCGAGAATGGGGCAAAGGCCAACACGACAAACTCGTCGGGAAGACCAATACTTGCGCAGGCTGTCAAGAAGGGAAACCTTGAACTTGTGAGATTACTACTGCAACATGGTGCCAACCCGGATACCAGCGATCTGACGGGAAACTCGCTCCTTTCTATCGCAGCGAGCCAGGACCGTATGGACATAATACAACTGCTACTTGAAAGCGGCACTAGCGCAAACTCCAAGAACATGAGCGGCGTTTCTGTGCTGGCAGAGGCTATTAGCAAGAGAAAACTGGATCTGGCAGAGCTTGTTCTCGAGCATGGAGCCAACGCGAGCGCCAAGGACCTCATGGGCCACCCAAGTCTTATCATCGCTTTGCGTGACAGCAAACTATCACAGGATGAGAAAGTTAGGGCAGTTAAGATGCTTTTCGACCACGGGGCATCGCCAAACGTGTCAGATGGGACATGGAGTGTCGCAGCGATATGCTTCGCGATGGAGACGGGAAACACAGATATCGTAAGAATGATGCTCAAGGCTGGATCTAACACGAAGAAGAAGATGAGCAGCGGTGAGACTCTTCTCCTGTACGCTATTGATAAGGGGAAAAGAGACCAGGTCAAACTTCTCCTTGAAGCCGGTGCGGATGCAAACGCGGCGGATAAAAAGGGCAGGATACCATTGATGCACGCGATTTCGAGGAGAGATACCGAGTTGATAAAACTTCTCAAGGCGCATGGAGCTGATATCAATGTTGGAGGGTGTATTTCACCGGCGGAACTGGCGCAGTCGATGGGTGATCTTGAGATTCTTCAACTACTGGGCTTCGGTACATCTTCACAGAGAGGACAGGCTGCTGGGGCAAATTCACCGCCGCCAGGATACGATGCAGCCATGGGGAAAGTATGATAAAAACCGTGGTTGGTACCCTTAAATAATAATTCATCTTTCTATTTCCCATGGCGCCGTCTATTTATCCTGGTGTTTATTTATTACTGGTTGAGGATCTCTTTCAGCCACCACACATGTATCCTTTCATCCTTTGTCAACTCTGGATGAAAACTCGTTCCTAGTACATTACCCTGTCTGACAGCGACGATGTCTCCTGAGTCATCTTTAGTGTTGGCCTGTGACACGCCAGACTTCATCTTGTTCACCCGACCTGGTAGTTTAGCCAGAACCTGCACTGGTGGTCGTTCATCGCCAGACCCTATGATTTCCTCCACAACAGGCGCGCGGATAAAAACACCAGGAAAGGGCTTATCGTCGTTTAGAAAGGGGAGATTCATTCCCGACTCGAAGCTCTCCATCTGACGACCAAAGTGGTTGCGGTGGACACGTACAGCGAGACCGCCGATAAGTTCCTGGCCGCCTTTTTTGGTGGCATTTGCCTCATCAGAGAGGAGGATAAGGCCCGCACAAGTTCCCCAGACTGGCCGTTTCTGAACTCTGGTTTGTGTTGGTAGATGTATGATTTGGTGGAAGGGCGGTTGCTTACTTGACGAAATCTCTCAGTGGCTCTAATAGACCAGATTGGGCGGCGACGAAAGAGATTGTGGTGCTCTCGCCACCGGGAATGATGAGGGCATTGCACTGATCGAGCTGTTCCTCTGTGCGAACTTCGATGCAGTGGAACTTTGTCTTGGAGATACCCTCTGTGGAAGAGAGATATTCTGCGGCCTTTTGCACAAGGTCGATATGTTCAGCGAAACCACCCTGAAGGGCTAAAACGCCGACAGTGAGGCTGATCATGGTGATGTTTGTATTTTCAATATGAAACAAAAACGAACAAAATTTACCTGGAATAATGAATGATAAAGTGACAGGAGCGATAACGGACGGTTTAACGGAGACTTGAGCCGAGGGCAGAAGGGAAAATAAGAAAAAAACTTATTATTAGTCAAGAGAAGTTACATGATGAACGGTTCCCCAGATTCTGGTGATGTGCCGGAGTGACCCAAAAGGGATAAAGACGTGCATTAGGGGATGCAGACTGTATGCATGACGGGTTCTGCTAGAGAAGACGTACCTCCGGACTACCCCGATCATGCTCAGGGCTAAGAAGTTGAAGTTGAAGTGGTGTTGAACTAGATCGAGTCAGGTAAATCTTGGTAGAAGTTGATTGGAATCTTGGCGAGAAAGGGGGAGAACAATGGGATAGAAACAATGTGACAGGCTTGATGAGGGCAAACATAAGCAATGCAAGATTGCAGTGTAGCACAGAATCTACAAGATTCCATAATATCACAAGAATCTAGAACAATGCATGCGCCCCTCTTTGGCATCTCCTAAGATTTACAAAGTGTCACTTAGACTTTTGAGCCTCGTCTTCCCGACAATTGCCGCCTCTAAACATCGGCACATGCATTTCCAGGGCGCAATTAAAGATGGGCCGGAGTTTGATACCGGGGTCATATGCATTAGATTGACTAGATTGACTTAGACCTGCATATTCGGAGGCGGTAGATGCAGTTGGACCCTTGTATAATGTATATGACTCCGGCGCCGCATACCGGGAGCGGGGGCGGAGGGCCGGAGGTTATAGTACGTACCCATATGTATGTAGGTAGTATGCACATTAAACTTTGCAGTATTCTTCTCAACTACTTCTTTGGGTAATACCTTTTTGACCATTGTCATTGATTGACTCAGCATGTGAGAAAAACTTAAAGACCAGAGTTCTCCCCTCTACCAAATACTCTCTCCAACTCATCCTCATATCTCTCTCACCTCTCCATCACTTACACACACCCCAAATTCACAATGACAAACGATACCTCCAACACCACCGCTCCCTCCAATGGCGAGGCAAAGTCCTCCTTCACCGTCAAGGCCGGTCTCGCTCAGATGCTCAAGGGCGGCGTTATCATGGACGTCACCAACGCCGAGCAGGCCCGCATCGCTGAAGAAGCCGGTGCCTGCGCCGTCATGGCCCTCGAGCGCGTCCCCGCCGACATCCGCAAAGACGGCGGCGTAGCTCGCATGTCAGACCCCGCCATGATAAAGCAGATACAAGATGCCGTCACTATCCCCGTCATGGCAAAGGCCCGCATCGGCCACTTTGTCGAGTGTCAGATCCTCGAGGCCCTCGGTGTCGACTACATCGATGAGTCTGAGGTTCTCACCCCCGCTGATGACGAGAGCCATGTCGAGAAGAGTACCTTTGGCGTCCCCTTCGTCTGCGGCTGTCGAAACCTCGGTGAAGCGCTGAGGAGAATCGCAGAGGGCGCTGCTATGATTCGAACAAAGGGCGAGGCCGGCACCGGAGACGTCGTCGAGGCTGTGCGACACATGAAGACTGTCAACAGGCAAATCGCACAAGCCAAGGCCGCTCTCGCCGAGGGCGGCATTATCCGCATCCGCGAACTAGCCCGCGAACTCGAAGTCGACGCCGAGCTCCTCCGCCAGACCGCCGAGCTGGGCCGCCTGCCTGTCGTGAACTTTGCAGCAGGCGGCGTAGCGACACCTG